>CAODLS011301109.1:0-11889 GCA_948243855.1 Flueggea neowawraea | reverse complement strand
TTATTTTTTGCAATTACATTTTTTCAAATTCCTTCCACTTTTTTACTATTATTTAATTTATTTATTTTTTTATTTCATTACATTTAATTAATATTTGCATCAATGAAAAATTTTAATGGAAATAGAAATTTTGAAATTTTTGAAATTGAAAATATTAGAACTTAAGATAGTCAAACTCAATCAATTCCCACCCAAGGAGATGAGGGGGAATGGAAGGAAGAGTTTCTAGTTCCAATATTTTTAAAACATATTTTAAGAAAATTTCTAGTGGTGATAAAAAATTTAAAGTTTTTTGTAATTATTGTCCGAAGGAATACTCGTTCAAGCATGAAGAGGGTTATGGAACATTTCAAAAACATATAATAAAAAAACATCCGAAAAAAGTGGGAATGCCGAAAGGACAAAAGTATCTAACCGGATTTGCTTCTTCTTCCTCTCAACCTAGTTTATTTCGTTATAATCATGATGAATCTAGTATGGATTTTGCTCAAATGGTTGATGTTGATCATTTATCATTTAGTTTTGCTGAAAAATTAGGATTTAATAAATGAGTTAAAGAACATTGTCAATAGGCTTATAAACCAATTAATAGATATTTGGTTAGAAAAAAATTTCTTAAATTGTATAAAAACAAAAAAAAGGATTTAATAAATTATTTTCAATCAAATGATATACACGTTTCTATTTGTTTCGATATTTGGAGTGATCATATTTTGACGCATTCATATATGGGCATTACACGTCATTAGATTGATGAGAATTTTATTTTGCAAAAAAGAGTTTTAGCATATAGATGTTTTGATGAATCTCATTCCGCATTAAATATTTGTAAATTAATTCATCAAATTTTAGAAGAATATATGTTGGTTCATAGAATTTTTTCAATTTCATTTGATAATGCATCGGCTAATAATGCTTGTGTTAACGATATAAAAAATATTTGTCAATCGAATTTTGGTGGACTATTTTTTCATATACAATGTGTTTGTCATATTTTAAATTTATCTATTCAAGATAGTTTAGAAGCAAGGGGTGTTCATATTCAACCAATTAAAAAAGTTCTTTCTCATATGTGGGTTCATCCTAGAATCCAACGAGAGTTGGCGAATTTTTGTATTCAAAATGGTAAACAACCAAAACGTTTTACAAAAGATATTTGTACCCGTTGGAACTCGACTTTCAAATTGCTTTCTCAATCTATTGATTATAAAAATTTGTTATGTTCTTTTGTCTCTCAATATACTCCAAGTATTAATCTTTTACCTACTACTTGGAATATTTGTGAAAAAATTATGCAAATTTTACAATGTTTTAATGATGCCACTAATTTTTTTAGTCATGTTTATAAACTCACTTTGCATGAGGTTTTAGAACAAGCATTAAACATAGCCGGTGCATTTAACGAGGGCAAGAAAATTGAATCAGCAAATGAGGAATCAGATTCGTCCTCACTTTCGCCTATCCCTACCTCCTCCTCATTGTTCGTGGAATTCAAATTGATAGCAGATAGACGAAAGAAACCAATGAGTGATTCAAGCTCTCATAACGAGTTTGAAGTTTATCTAACCACTGTTTTTGAGGTTGGTGATGATTTTCATATTTTAGATTTTTGGAAGCAATACAAGATGACATTCTCTACCGTCTCGAAGGTTGCACTCTAAGTCCTAGCCGTCACCGTCTCTATCGTAGCGGTTGAGTAAACTTTTAGTAGTGGAGGCATCATTTTAGATGCTAAGAGATCGAGATTGTCTCCCAAGGCTTTGGAAACCCAAGTTTGTGTTGATGATTGGTCGATGGCGCTTCAAAGGACTCAAGACCAACTCCATTCATCATCATCTGAAGGTGAGGAGTTCTTTGATGACGCTTCCACAACAAACATTTCTGACTCTAATGACGAGAGTTAGTTTATTTTTTTTTTCTTTTTTACTTTGTATTTTAATTTATCATGTATTGTTAATTGTTTGATTGTATAATTAAATTCGATGTTGTAACCACGGTATTTCTCCGGCACAAGTGAGGGCATCTAATAAAATATAATGAGTTTTTTTATTTTGTTTAAAATTATGGGATGTAATTACTACTACAATAGTTAATTTGTTTGGAAAATATTAAAACAAATGGAATACAATGTATTATTAGTACTATAGTTAATTATTCAATATAACAAAATTTACAAATCGGAAAAATAATTGACGGGATAAAATAGAGGATTAAAAACAAAATTTTCGAAAAAAAAAAGAACCGAACCAGAACCGGTGGTTGAACTTGTCAAAACCGATCAAAACTGGAACCAAACTTGAACCAAAATCGGACCAAACCGTGGGAACCACAGTTTGGTTTCGGTTCTTCCATTCTAGAAACCGGAACCGCCGATTCTGAAACCGGCAACATCTCTAATTTGATGTATTATCCATATATATGAAAAGCTAGAGTAACATGTGTTCTATTAGTCTTGTAGGCATTCCACTTTCAAAATTAATGTACATTTACTCCTCATTTTTTCCTGTGATGACATTATTGCGTAACATGTTCTAAAATTATATTGAAAAAAAATTACTAGAATTATAAGTTTTGTTTCAAAAATAGATGCTTGTCAAGATTTGCATTCGGTTGATGTTATGATTTAATCTGAATGTAAGGTGGCTGAACCCATAAACGAGCCCCTCAACTTGAATTATTTTTTCTGTTAAGTCAACTTCTTAATATTTTTAATGAACTCTTAAACTTGTCAATTTTATCTTATTAAGGTCAAATCCATTAAATTTGCCACATCAGCTAACGCCGTTAGAAAAAACTGATGACATGTATTCCAACTTGCATTTTTTTCCTATTAAGCCCCCAACTTCATATTATTTGTGATGAGCCATTAAACTTGTCAATTTGAATAAAAAAGACGTATGCTTTGTTTATATATCTACTTGATATATTCTTTGGTAATTTAGTCACTTAGAATACAAACAAAGGTGATATGAAATTTATTTTTCAAAAAATGCAACTATTATCTTATAATTATAATAATGCAACTATTCTATGAAATTCATTATTTAATTCCGTTTTGTAAACATATATTATAAATATATTATAATTCTATGGTGGTTTTTGAGTTCTTGTTTTTGGTGGTTTAATATATTATATATATAATGTATTTTTACAAAACGGAATTAAATAATGAATTTCATAGAATAGTTGCATTATTATAATTATAAGATAATAGTTTTATTTTTTTAAAAAAATGAATTTTATATCGCAATCATTTGTATTCTAAGTGACTAAATTATCAAGAATATATCAAGTAGATACATAGACAAAACAAAAATCACTTCTAGTCAAATTAACAAGCTAAAGGGCTCATCAGAAAGATTATGAAATTAGGGGCTGAATAGAAAAAAAATGCAAGTTAGAATACACGTCATCATTTTTTTCTAATGGTGTTAGTTGACGTAGTAAATTCAACGGATTTGGCCTTAATAGGACGAAATTGACAAGTTTAAGGATTCGTTAGGAAGATTAAGAAAAAATTAGATTATTATAAAATTAAAAAGAGTACGAGAAAAAACTATAGATTGTGAAGGATTAAAATTTGAAAGTTACTGTAAAAATATTTTAAAAAAATTGTAGTGGATATAATTAAAGACTCTGGTTTGTTAATAGGAAAAAATGCAAGTTGGAATATATGTCATCAGTTTTTTTTTCTAACGGTGTTAGTCGATATGGCGAATTTAACGGATTTGGCGTTAATACAATGAAATTGACAAGTTTAAAGGCTCTTTAGGGAGATTAAGAAGTTGAGGGCTTAACATAAAAAAACAATACAAATTGAGGTGCTTGTTTATGGGTTCGACCGTCTTTTGTATTACATGAAGGATATATATGTAATACTGCTATAAAACATTGTCTTACCTTACATTCATCTAAGCAATAATAAAACAAAACCTTACTTTACTCTATTTTACTTCAAAAAATCTTGCCCTACCTTATCTTACCCACCTTTTTCCAATCATAATGTAAGTGGTAGTAAGGAAGTTACTTCCCATTTTGTTGCACAAATAATGTTCATTAAAGAGGAAGCTCTTTCAGTAGTGGTTGTCGCAATAAGTAATACCAAAGTTAACTGTATAAATTGATATATCAAAATAAATGTTATATTCTATTCTATTTGAACTATCTTTTTGGTAAGTTCTCAACCATCGTGAAGGTTGGAGAAATCTTCATTTGTGCTCACAATGTAAATATAATTTTTAAGTTGCTATGTAAGCTCCATCATCAGAATATAATTCAGCAAGACAGAGTAGTCTAGAATGATTGAAATAAAAGAAAAAAATTCCTAGAGTCAAGGCATGTTATGCACATGAGTAGTTTTGTACTTGACTTAGCCAAATAATTGTCCACCTCTTGAGTGATAAAATCAATAATTAAGCTGTAGAAGGACAGCCTGTCGGTGGGGTAGGGCTAGTAAATCCATTGGGTCAGCCTAGGACAATGTCTGACTATGTGAGACCAAATATGGTGGGGAGTGAAACCAATATAGTGAAACTGGATGTTGCAGCAAAAAATTTTGAAATTAAGTCAAATATAATTCAAATGGTGCAACAGTTTGTCCAGTTTGATGGGTTGCAAGATGAGGACCCCAATACTCATTTGGCTAATTTCTTAGAAATTTGCAACACGTTTAAGATTAATGGGGCCTCGAATGACGCAATAAGGTTGAGACTTTTCCCATTCTCACTCAAAGCCAGAGCTAAGCAGCGGTTGAGCTCGCTACCTGGGGGTTTATTACTACTTAGGAGCACACGGTAGAGAAGTTTTTATTGAAGTACTTTCCACCTGCGAAGACAACCAATCTCATGAATGACATATCCTTTTATGCACAGATCGAGTTAGAATCTCTCTATGACACTTAGGAGAGGTTCAATGAGTTATTGAGGAGATGTCCACATCATAGGTTACCGACATGGCTGTAGATTTAGACCTTCTACAATGGTTTGAACCAATGAACTAGACAGATAATCGATGTTGTAGCAGGAGGTACACTGAATAACAAGACACTTGAAGCTTCAACAAAGGTTGATTGAAGAAATGGCCATGAACAATTATTAGTGGCATACCACTCGTTCTAGGCCAAATAAACTAGCTTGGTGTATGATGTAGACGCAATGACGGCTCTAGCTATGCAAGTTGAGGCTCTGAGGAAAAAGATTGATGGATTTTTTGTGGCACAACAAGCAGCTCATATAGGGTGTAGTGAGATGACTGAGGGTTAAGGAACTCAGAATTGCAAGGAAAATGTGAACTATATGGGTCATGGGAACATTCCTCAAAATAGCCCTTACAACAACACTTATAATCCGAGGTGAAGGAATCAGCCAAACTTTTCATGGGGTGGTCAGAATCAGCAGAGACAAAACTCTCCACTGGATTTCAACAGCCATAACAGCCAGTAAAGCCTGATCTTGATGAGCTAATGATTAAGTATGTTGAGGCCTTTAAAAAGCGATTTACACAGATTGAGACAACCTTGTCAAATTAGGGGATGTTGATTCAAAATCAGGAAGCATCTCTCGACAACATGGAGAACCAAATTGGTCAAATAGCTAAGCTCCTACCACAAAGGCAACCAGGCTCTCTACCGAGCAATACTGAAATGAATCCTAAGGAGCAGGTTGATGCTATTTTTATTAGTGGGAATGGTCAAACCATGGAAAAAGAAAAGGCTCTGAAGAAAATTGAGGCAAATAAGGTAGAAGAGGTTGAGCAAAAAAAGGTGTTTCGCGAGTACAAGCCTCGAATTCCTTATCCTACATCACTTTTCAGGAAGGAGCAAGTCAAAACCGCCACTTGTGTCAGTGAGAAGACGAACATTAAAATAGAGGAGCAACAACAACTTTTGGTCAAAGCCAATAAGGAAGAAGAAGGACATGAGCATAGTCAGCCAACACGGAGTTACCTGCAAAGTTAACGAACCGAGATAGTTTTTCTATCCCTCTTTATATTGGTAGTTTGCATGTTGAAAATGCATTTGTTGATTTAGGAGCTAGTATGAATGTGATGTCTTCTGATTTGTTTGAAAAGTTGGACTTAGGAGAACTCACACTGTCTAGGGTACCGGTGCAATTAGCTGATAAATCTGTTATGCATCCTGGAGGCATAGTAGAGAACATAATGATTAGGGTTGATAGTTTGGTATTTCCTGTGGATTTTATGATTCTTGACATGAAGTGCAATCTACAAACACCATTGATCCTAGGAAGACCATTTTTAGCAACCTCTAGGTCTATTGTTGATGTGCATGATCAGTTGTTAACTCTGAGAGTCTGGACTAATCATGTTAAAATTAAGGACTCTAAGGTTGCACACCAATATGACACTTACTCTCCCACCGAAGAGGTTGTTTTATCTGATGTGGTGCAAGCGCTCATTAAGGAAGATCCGATTGATGCATCCAGAGTTCATGAAATGGTACCTAAAGTGAAGAAGAAGAAGAGGCTGAAAACTCAGAGGCGTAAAGCAAAGAAGGAGACGCTTAAGATGTTGCACACAAAGGTCGTCCCTAAGGCAATGTGTCATTTTATATGGCGCGTTAAGAACAAGAAGGTGAATCAATGCAATGTGCTAAGGTGTGGAGTTGGTGTGAATGCTTTGGAAAATGAACATCGACCCCTGTGATAGGTCTCACCTGTTAGAGAATTTTTTTGTAGATGCCTTGGTTGAGTTTGGAGAGCGGAAGCAAGTTGAATTGAAGAGAGAAAACAACACCGTAATTTAGATTGGTTCGGCCAACCATGCATACGTCCACTACTTAAGTCTCACTAAGGATTTCCACTATCTCGAAGATTGATTCCGGCTCAATCCAACAAAACCTTACACCAAGGTTGATTGCGGCTCACACCTCTAAAGCCAACAAGGTTGATTGCGGCTCACACCTCTAAAGCCAATAAGGTTGATTGCGGCTCACCCTTCTAAAGCCTACAAGGTTGATTACAACTCACATCTCTAAAGCCTATAAGGTTGATTTCGGCTTAAACCTCTAAAGCCATTACAATGTTGTTTTCTATAGGTTCACACCCAACATTTCTCCACTCTCAAAAGTTTTACAAAACAATTTACAAAAGTGAAAGCTCTATGCTAAGAGTACATGTGTTTGATTGATGCTCACAATCTTCTCTCTAGCATGAATTTGGTGTTTTGGGGCTGATGAAATGATGAAAACGTTTGGTATTTAAAAGCATATGATCATCCATGTTTTTCTTCCATTTCTTGATGTATTTATATCTTTTCTAAGCCATATTATTGTTGCTAGAGAGAAACTAGCTGTTGGAATTCATTTATAGCCGTTGCAGCCTTCTGGACCATTCATGACGTACGTTGTACAAAGCCTGCATATATTGTCTGCAAATTCTCCAGGTCTGTGTATGTTGTTCTTCCTTAACATACGTTGATCATAGCCATATCTCTAGATGACGTACGTTGTGATTCTCTAACGTACGTTGTATTGGCACTTCAGCATTCCAGTGGCTTCTGTTTGCATTCAACTCCACGTCTACGTACTTTGTGAATTTGTCACGTACGTTGCTCTTCACTGTGACATACATTGTACATAGATAACGTACGTTGTGGCATTTCCAGTGGCTTGATTTGCATTTTGGCTCTTCTTCACGTACGTTGATATACAATAACGTACGTTGTGTTCCACTGTGACGTACTTTGTATGCATTGTAATGTACGTTGACTGTTTCAATAGCTTGTTTCGTGATTTCGAGCTTTCCAACGTGTTTCACTTCAATTCAAATGTTTTGCAGATCATCAAAACACGAAAGGAACATAATGTTGACCACCTATGATCAAAAAAGCTATTCCATCTAAGCTCTTTCTCTATTTTGACTGGGTCTATTGAGGAGGTTCATACTAAGGTGTGGTAATAGCTTCTATCGGTAGTTTGGATATGGGCTCAAATCACATATAGTTCGAATCATTTTTCTAAGAAAGTTGAATTGGTTTGCAAAGATGTTTTTGATTTTTGTTCGATTTTGAAAGTTGTAGTTATAATGTCATACTTCCACATCGCCTAGGAGTCGAGGACAAATGTCGCTTATAAATATTTTCCTCTCTCGGACAATTAAGGCACCTTTTCAATGACGAAATTGTGGGGTCCATGAGTCCAGAGCAAAAAATATCTCAATGGATGGGTCCAGTACGTAATCATTGAAAAACATGATCCACAATAACAGTTATACGTGTTTTTGTGTTTGAGTTCTAATAATTAAGAAATTGTTTTTTTTTATAACTTGAGTTTTTTTTTTATTATTTTAGTGAAGCAAAGGAGTGAAGAAGATGAAGAACGACTATGAAAGTGCAGATGAGCAGTAATGATTGGTTTATAGGAGGCAATTTGGATCTGTTTTTTCAAGCCAAATCTTTTGTGGCATGCAAGCGTACAGGTCGCCGAAATCCTGGCAAAAAAGGGGTTATTTTGACCATACCAAAAAATAAAACACGCTTGTGTTACTTTACTGAACAAAAAAATAGGGTCTGACTTTTGTGAACTTTTATCTTCATTAACGACGAAGAGTGACAGTGGTGGTGGAGGGCATGGACTCACTAATTTACACATTAAATTGAAGGACTTAACTAATTTTTATAAAAGTTTGGACTTAAATTATGATCTGCCTAATCTATATAGTAAATGCCCCTATAAACATAGATACAAGTTACTTATGGCTTTTGTTTCACACAAGTATCGAATGCTCATTTTATCCGCCATGCTATTTCAAGTTTATCTTACGCAAAGTTGGACCATAAAAATGAGCGCCTTAAATTTCCCGGTTTTGTAGCAATTTCATCTAAAAAAGTTAATTTGTCGAAAGCAAAAAGGATAAATTATTGCACTTTCATTATTCCCTTGGAAAATAAATTAATGCACATTTGAAAAGAAATTTCCCGTTCTCTCAATATATATATTCACGTTCGTAAACAGAACGATGATGTGGAGTAAACGACCTTATAAAATATTACAGCAGAATGGACATGCACGCACTTAATTGATTAAGAAACATATAAAATGCCAATGGTGTAGAATGACAAAGAAATACAAGCAAAACGGCCGCAGAATATTCCAAATCTTTACCAAAACCTATATATAAACCAAGTATAATCCATTCAAAAGGAAGAGAATTCATCATCTAGAGAAGAAATGAGAAGCAAGTATCGAGTCCATAGCGCAAGGATCGGCTGGCAATGCTCATGGCACGCGGCACAAAGGGGATGCCACTGATGTAATACAAGCCAAGTACTCTCTGCATAGACTCGAGTAGAAGTAGATGCAGCAGCTAAGGCGCAAATACGAATGGCCCTCACATTATATTCCCAACACTTCCGACCCTTGGAAATGTGCTCAAGCCTAAAATATCACAAGGATATTCCGAAGTATTCTTTCATGAACTCCAATAAACTCATTGAACCAACACAAACCTTTCATGCACTCCAAGAAACTCATTACCAACACAAATCACCAAGCCAAACTACGCTCTAAATTAACAATGTCGCCTTTCAAGGCTTGAATAACATCAAATCTACTGATAAAACATGCAGCTGACTTCTTAAAATCAAATAACAGTTCCCAAGCCAAAAAAACAAAAAGAAAATGATTTTTACTTGAGAATAATAACTGCCACAGCAAAATTTTCTAATTGCTATATGACTAGTAGACTACACTAATCAAGACATTCAATTTTTAACCAAAAGATAATCAACAGTTTCTTGGGCCAGATGGGTAAAAGGGAAGGGGAAGAGCATCGCACTTTGCAACTACTATAGTCTTAGGTGAACTACCCTGAGGACCCCGATTTTTTATTCTAAATTTGATTCCCTCCGTGAGTTTTGGAACCCATTGATTCCCTCCCCAGCTTCAAATTCTGTCCCTCGGAACTAACATGGATTGTGCCTAATACAATGAGCAAATCAGAGCCTTATAGGTTTTTAAAACAGAGAGGAAATCAGATTTAAAGCTACAATTCAGGGTAATCTGGCTAAATCACCCTATATGGTTTTCCAAGAAGAAAATTAGTTTGTTGATGCAACAAGTTTCTTAGGAAATGCACAGAAATGCAAGTTCCAATAGCACATAAAATGAAGCATGAAGAAGTTGACTCACAATGCACCATGGCTGAGATTTGAAACAAAGTTAAAGAGTATAATTTTGAAAGAGCTACACTCACCTGAAAATATCAACCTACCTTAGCAGCAAGCAATTTGGAGTTTATCCTCTTGCCTCTATAAAAACATCCAGACAATCAAATCAATCCCATGCATAAATCAAAACCCCTCCAATTGCTACAGGTTAACAGAAGGAGAAAAAGGGGTATTGCTCAGTGCTGGTGAACAACCTACCTCTTAGTCTCCAGTTCAAGAACAACCCAGGGAATGGAACATAGCTAAATCCCCTGACCACAATTTTAGTACAAATGCTGTGCTGAAACACTCAATACGGGCGAGAACGGTTTCCACCATGTTGATGCCTATCAGGGCCAGAATTTCCACCATCTCTGTAATTGTCTCTGCGACGGTCCCCTCCACCATAGCCACCTCTTCCACCACCTCTGTTGCAATATACTTTAGTAAGAAACAGAGCCTCAAAACAAATTTAAGGAAAATCCTCCATCGGAGACAGTAAACAAATAATGGCCACGCATATTTAGCAATGCATTCAACAACTATATGCGTGCTTCAATTTCATGGGAGAAGAATATCATTTTTGTTGCCCGCAAGTAAGTTAATATCAAACACAACTATCGAAATTTGCAAGATTATAAACTCTTAACATTGTTTGAAATGAGTTGAAACTTGCAAGATTGCTCAGAAAGGGTGAACAAACAACCAATAATAAGCTTAACACAGAGGAAACAATAAAAAATGAAGCAACTAGCATGCATAACTATCAACCGAAGACTCAAATTTTATTAAGTATGCCAAACTAAATCTACCGTACACTCTAAACTAACTTGACTATTTAATTATAAATTTACCCGGAATAATTTCATCAGCAAAAGACTAAAATTGAAAATCATAGACAAAATCTTCCCATGATACATGATAATTACTTCTTGGACTCTTCAAAACATAAAATTTTTGAACCAAAGGGAAACGTAACCCATACAGTGTGTTCTCAATTCTACAAGTTGCACAAAAAATAATCTCAGGTCTACATGTGAACTCTTTCTATAAATCATTATTAACCGCAATTAACAATATCAAGAAACTTATAAAAAATAAGTAAATCAAGAAAATTAAAATACACAATCTACCCTGCCTGCAATTGACCAGTGAAAGAAACGATTAACCATAAAAAACAACAGAAAGGAGACCCAATAATGGGGGGGGGGGGGGGGGAACCTTTCACAAACACAGTTGCAACTTGGAATCTATAAGGAACAAATGCAATGCAACCAAACAGATAAATAGTATTTACTAGTCAAATAAGGAAATGCCCAGCAAGTGAATATACCCATGGTTATATGAAGGCCTTGGTGCTGACTTCTCTGCCATTACAACACTGATTTTATAACCTCTCAGATCATAATCTGGAGAAGAGAACGTGTGATAAGCATTTAAAGAATTAAAGAATCTGATATCAACAAAAGCATTATTTTTTAATAGAAAGCTAGAAAGAACAGTGATAAAGTTAGTACCATTGAAAAAACCCCCAGCAGAATGAGCAGCAGATGGATCATCATAAGCCAAACAAGCATCACCCTTATTGTTTCCCTTCTCATCCGTGTATATTTTTATATTCCAGGGCCACTGATCTCTGTAGCCTCTCTTCTGTTTAATCCTTCCAACCTACATAAAAATAGCACTATAAAAATTCCATAAAATATCATTAATAGTACAAAAATA
>CAODLS011300833.1:0-13452 GCA_948243855.1 Flueggea neowawraea | reverse complement strand
GTTCGTTTGTTGGCATTTTCGATTGGTTATGCTTTTTTTTGTTTGGGTTTTGTGTACGGATAACGGAATGTGATTCGTGGAAGTTTGTGTTGGTGTCAGGTTTCGGTTGCTCGGACTTGTAATTGTATATACTCTTTGCTTCAGCAGAGACAGCGTGATATTGAATTTAGAGAGTCTGCCAATGAGCAGAGACAGAGGTATTTTATATAGCTTTGATCAATGTCATTTCATTTTAGTTTTTATTTGCTGTTAATGCTGTAATATTCTTATCTTTAATTGCAATGTGCATAACCAGGTGAATTGGATTTTTTTTTTGTTTTGAGATTTCACAGTCAAATCTGTTGTTATGGAATCAGAGGAATGGATAATTTATGATGGATTTTCTTTTCCTGTTTAGATTGTTGTCAGACATATCAAGATTAGTGGCAAAGGTCGAGAGGCTTGAGTCACTGTTACATGCTAAAGATAGGGAGATAGCAACAATTACAAGAACGGTTAGAATTGGGAACTTTTGCATTTGTGATGTGTAAATTTGTTAGTTATGGCAGTTGTTGGTTTTTTGATTGTTGAGAACTAATGAGTGAGCAGGAAGCCAAAGCTACTGCAGCTTTTAAGTCGCAAATTGAAAAGCTTCAACAAGAGAGAGATGAGTTCCAACGGATGGTTATTGGCAACCAGGTTAGCATGCTGTTCTTATTTTTGTTAGTTTCTTTAGGTTGAAGCTATTTGGAGAAGTTACAAATCCTAATTTGTGTTGATGTTTCTTTGCTGCTAAAGCAAGTAAGGACTCAACAAATACATGAAATGAAGAAAAAGGAAAAGGAATACATAAAGTTACAGGTTAGAACTATTTTCCATGTCTATTTATCTTACAGAGTTTTAAAATTCTAAGATCAACTGTCTTATGATCTAAGAATCGTATTGTGTTTGCTATATGCAGGAAAGGCTAAACCAAGTATTAATGGAAAAAAAGAAGGAATCAAGATCAGGCATGGAAATAATGAATTTGCTTCAGGTACTAATAGGTACAAATTTCAAAATTTTCATTTGTACATCTAGTATTGTGGAATGATAAGTAATGTGGATTTGAACAACTGTAAACAGAAAGAAGGGCGGCAGCGGGGGACATGGAATGGGAAGAAAGCTGATAATGATTTCTATAAGAAAATTGTATGTGCAACTATCATCGTTCTTCTTTTTGTTAAATAATGTTAGTATGCTGAGCTTTAGCTGGTGATATGCTATTGACAGGTTGATGCCTATGAAGCTAAGAACCAAGAGCTGATGGCAGAAAATAATGATTTCAGGGCATTATTGCGATCAATGCAGGCATGCTTCTCTTTCTACTCTTTTTTTTCTTACTACTGTGCTAACCATTTTTATTTTTGCAAGTCCATTGATGTTTTCCTTTTTTCTTCCCTTCTGGTTGGGAACAATAAGGTCATAGCAGAAAGCATTTTCAATTTGAGAACTGGTATTGCCAACAAAGTAGTATTTCCTCAAGACTGATTAACAACTATATTTGCATGCTTGGTGGATTCATGACCATGGTGTTTTGCAGCCATATAAACAACCAATTACATTATGAGGTTTATTTGTTATTTTGGGTGGTGGCAAGCTCTAGTTTTTACTGTGTAGATACATGGTGCAATGGTTGAAATTCCTATTGGCAGAAATTGAATAATGAGATGTACGAATGGGCTTTCAATTTTCATTTGGCTTCAAAATGTTTACATTGATAATGCGTTCTCTTACAGGATCTTTTTCCAGCAAAACTGCCCTTCCTCATTCTCCAATAGATTCTGACATTATGTGCAACACATGCTTTACAGGTTGATATGCGAGATTTCATAAATGCTCCCAATGGGTCCTCAAAGCCATCTTTGGCTGCCATTGAAAGACAGGATGTTGACCCTTCACAATCTCCCTTGGGTGGTAGAACGGTATGATAATTCAAATTATTTTCTGCTTGCTTCCAAGTCTTGCTGGGCTGTCTATAATTGTTTGTCTCCTTGGCAATTTTCAGGATGTCTTTGATCTGCCTTTTCACATGGCTAGAGATCAAATTGAAGAAAGTCTCCGAACTAAGATGGCTTCCATTAAAGTATATCTTGTTTCATTTCCATATCATTCGTGTCTGGGTTCATTGGTAAAAATAATTTCTTGATTTGTTGTATGCTTTGCAAATTTGAAGGAGCGCATGATTCAGTTACAAGATGCACAAAAAGGGGCAGAAGTTACTTCTGAAGCAACTGAGAGGGAGCTTGAGCTTGAAGCTCAACTTGTTGAGGCAAGGAGCATAATCCAGGAGCAGGTACTATAACTTTTCATTTTGGAAACAAAACGATGATAGTTCAATTCCTATCCAGATTGGTGAACCATATGATTGAGGTTATGATTTGTTGTTTTGCTTCAAATAAAATTTTTCATCTGGTTTTGGAATGCATGTGCTATTCTGGAGCCATAAAAGCTTGCTATTCATCCTCGCAGTGATAAAAGTAATCTCACTGGGGGTTTAACTTGCATGAAAATAAATTCTGTTCATGAATTGAATATTAGAAGAATTACTGAACTTGACATTGTTTTTGTATTGATATCACATTATTGAGATACTGCAGTTTCATTGGAGGTTTACTGTGCATCTTTGGTTGTCATGTCAAGAATTAGTGGATCATCTGACATCATTTGGCATTGTATCTTTGAAAAAACTTTAATATTGTGATTCTTGATTCTGTTGCAGGCTTCCATAATGTCTAAACATCTTGCAAAGTCTGAAAGGCCAAGGTATTTTCTTTACAACTTCACATTTGACGCATATGTTTAATTGTGACAGATACTGAATGGTTATGCCAAAATTTGACAGGGAATCAATTATTTCGTCGTCAACTGAGGTACGGAATAATTCTTTTTATTGATTCTTTTTCCATGCTAGTTCTATAACTTGGATATAAATATTTTGATTTTTAGTCCAGCCTTAGTTTCCTAGTTTATTGTTTTAAGAGTTGACCATTACTTGGCGGTTTGACATGGAAGCAGAGTTATGTTTGCAATAATTGACCTTCTGGTCTGACCTGCAATTTAGAAGATTAATTATTTTCAAACTAATTAGAAGCCACATCTGAAGGCTGATGATAGTCCATATAAGTCTGAGTTCGGAAAATATTTTTCTTATTTAGCTTTCTTTAATAATGAAGCAGTTTCATCTCCGTTGGATCAGTTGCAATGTTCTTAAATGAGTTTCAAAGGGTGTTGATTTCATCTCGCATTCCTTATATGTTTCTGTCTTATGTTGTTTCCTGCTAAAATTTGTTGTCTGAGAGCAAATTTAGCAATAGACAGTCTGATTTATGTAGAACATATCTTCAACATTCAGCTGTGGCTTTAGATTATGGCAATTAGTTATGAGGATCTAGCCAAGTCGTCACAATCTTTGTTGCGTTTGTTCCGCCTAAATTAATGGCCTCGATTTGCAAAAGGATCTTACTTGGAAAGAGCACTCATGTTTTGCCAACAGAGAAACAATGAAATTTACTATCCTCCGACGAACTCTTGTGCTGCTGCTGTAGCTGACAGTTTTTTCTTCTTCTTTTTGTAATTTCCAGGGAGTATGAAATCAGCAATATGCAAATTTTCCAGATAGTATGAAATCAACGATGTTGATGGTACTGCAAGAACGGTTTTCGGCATCAGGATAATGTTGGTTCGGATGTCATGGCGGCAAGCAATCCTGTAAAACTTCCGGTTTTGTTGTAAGCTGTAGTCTCAATGTAATTAGCGTGTAGTTGTCTTTAATTATGAATGCTTTAAGTTGCTTTTAGTTATATCATATGAATCATGTCCTTTTTTGACGGAGATATCCAGTTTACTTCATGTATTTATTACTTTAAAGTGGGTTACCGTTACCTCAATAACCCAGAAGAGCTTCAAGAGTTTAACCATTAGTGAAAATATTATGTAATCTATCATATCTACGCATGCGTAACCTATTACTAATTAATACCATATATTGCTAGTCATAAAGTTCCCGATATATGTTACAACTGGAGCCAAAATTACATAATCTAGTGTTTTATATGCCCAAGTGTATAGAACTGTAAAAATGGGATTAAACTTGAGAGCGTGTGAATAAACATACTAATTTAATTTACAACTAATTTTAAACTTTTCTTGGAACACAAACAATAATTGAGCTTAAGTTCCAAGGACTGCAACCATAAGGCACATGCATAGAATCCTTTGAAGCACTCTCTGATCTTGAGAACTGCCTTGAATATTGTCCACGGCCGAGTGACAACGTTGACAATGAAGAGGAAGAAATGGAATTTGGCGACGGAGTCTCCGTTGCAACTTCACCATCAGAGCTGCTAAAGAAACCAAATATTTCAAATTGATCACTGGAAGGGCCATTTCTTTCACTCACATTATCAGTACTACCCTTACATTTCCTTTCTTGGGTTTTCTTACCTCCATGAATTTGTTTGAAGTACTTCCAGAGTTTCGAACTCATCGAAGGCTTGGGTTCTTCAATGTCAATGCATGGTTTTGGAAACCCCAAGCTAAGAACAGCTGGTGGAGGACTAAGTGGTGGAACAATGTTTTCTTTAGGCGGATCCCTAGGTGTTCCCGGCTTCATTTCCCACTTAAACGGTATGCCTTCCGCCGCACGGTAATAGAACAAACGTGAAGAACAACCAACTGAAGAGGTTCTCGAAACAACTTTCCTGAAGTAGTAGTCATCTCCCTGAAGATTTGATCCCTTCTTCTCTCCTATCCTTCCAAGTTCCATATTTTTTCCTTGTGAATTGACGCTTTCTTCTATACAATTGATAAATACGTGGGTATTGAAATTTTGTACATATGTTTTGTTGGGGTGAATGCTGTGTGTGTTTGAGTGTATATATAGAGACGGTAGTTCAGAATTTTAGGCGAGTGATTGAGTCCAAGCACATGATCACGTTGCCATAGCAATTGGCAACCTTAATTTATTCAAGTTGTTCTTTTTATTTTGTTCACATTTGTTTACTTTGTTGTAGTATTACCTCCGTTTAGAGTGTATAGAGGTATATATGTAATGCATTGGCACTAAAAAGTCTTTGCTTTTAAGGTTACGTTAGAAGTATTTGGACTGTTTTGGACTGTTTTACGAGCACTTACCATACCCTAAAGCCATGGCCAACTTTTCTTGCCATGATAATCTCCCCATTGATTTGTATTTGTAATGTAGCTTAAATGGTTAAATTAAGTTAAGTTCAAGTCATCAATCAAAAAGTGCCAAAAGACTCTATTTAATGATTTTAATCCAATTACTGATTATGTCTAACTTGGATACAAGATAACGAGGCAGAGTTAAGGGTTGGCTAACAGGGTTTATCACCCGTTTATTTCAACATATGCTTCTTAATATTTCCCCGCCTAGAAAAAAAATTATGGTATTTAAAGGTATCGGATATTGAAGTTATTAATTCTTGAAAGATCTTTTAGAAAATTAACTGATGTTAAATTTGATATAATATTTTAAAGGTTGGATTAAAGTTAATAAAAAAAGGGATAGCTTAGAATTTATATGTTATGAGACTATTTTCCTCTGCACGATAATGTCGATGCCACATAAATAATAGATGCAACATGTGTGCTCTGTAAATAACAGAATTCAATTCAAGACATAAATGATATAATTTTTTATAATTTGGAAATTTTCTAATTATTTTTTTTAAATAACAAAAATAATAGAAATCGAATAGTTTTAATTTAAAAGAATTTTTAGCCTATATATTTAAACCTATAAATGTAAACACTAATTCTAATGTTTCAATTTGGTGATACAAAATATTGTGTTATTTATATTTTAATATTACTAAATATTTTTTTTGGGATATCTTGAACATAGTTGTAGTACCATGATTTCCACTTCATCACTTAAGAATCAAGGTAAAAAAGTCATTTATAACTATCTTTCTCTTTTAATCAACCGAGATGCTTTTTTTACGGACAAAATTGTAAGGACCTAAATCCATAAAAGACAAGTTCAAAGTGGATAATAATTTAGTAGGTGGGTTTGATGATCATCGAAAGACATAATACACAATAGTAAATGCTGTTTGAAACCAATGTTTCTAAACCTCTTAATTGCGATTAGGAGCTATTGTAGTGTTATGATAAGTCTCACATTGCGTAAGAATTGATACTAATAACGTTTATAAGCGCATTCCTCCTTTAACCACTGAAACGTCTTTTCGAGAACGAAATCGTCAAGGCTCAGGTCTATAGAGAATGCCGAAGGACATGATCCATAATAATATCTAACAAAAATCATCCAAAAAATTATTATTAGAAATATAAAAAGAAAAGAAAAGAAAAGAAAAGAAATGAAATGACAGCAACAAGAGAAGTTTTTTCCCGACTTGTTCAATACAAAAAAAGACATCTTAGGAAGGCCATAACAAGTGTTGAATTTTTTTTTTCCCTAATAACAAGTGTTGATTCATTGAATGTGAGATTAGATCTTCAAATGTTTGGTTGACTTTTTGAGAGGCTTTCACTTGTTTATATATAATAACTTGTAATTTGGCTAATCAATTGACGTAATGATGTTATGTATGAACGACATGGGCTCACGTTAAGCGAATCGTAGAGGAAACAAGTCCCTGCATGTTACAGCAAATATTTAAAAACAGAAAAATGCGTAATCTTAAGATTTTCAATAATGCAAGGTCGCATGGCAAAGACAGCAATTTCAGGGGCTTCATGTTCATCAGCTTCAAAAAAAGGACCACATTATTGGATTGTAGGCGCGTACTTCATAGGAAAACATTCAACTTTGTTCATTTTTTCAGCAGGAGAGAATGTCACTTATAAAGTGATGATACAGTATTAATATATTAATTAGGGGTTGTTTGTTTCACAATTTTGGGGTGAGAATCGTATTGTTTGCTTTTGATTTACTGAAAAACCATTTTTATTCCCACCCATCTAAAAAATATGATTTCTTGTTAATCCTGTAATTTGATTAACATGAATCCTTTATTAATCACAGGGCCGACTCAAGACTAGGGCCTCCAATTTTTTGGGGCCCCATTAAAATATATGTCTAAGTAAATATATTTTAAAAAATTATTGAATCAATTAAAAAATAAATTTAATGGAGTTTAATTCTGACTTTTGATTTTTTTTTTCTTGTCATGAATTAAGAAGTTTGAACTAAGAGAAAAAAGTTGTGAAAAATTAAAAAAAATGGTCCACGAGATATAATTTAGTTAAAGTATACAATTCTTAATTAAATAATATACAAAGCCAATTAAAAAGATTTGTAATAGTTTTAAGTTCATGTTCAATTTGTATTTTTTAATTCAAATATAATTATTAATAGTTATAATTTATATTAACATTTTCAATTATATTTTTTATTTTTTAGTAATTTTTCTTTAACAATTAAATCATATTTAAAATTAACTAAGATTTTAGTTGGTTAGTTTTCTAATTATAGAGTTTTTTTTATTGTAGTTGTCTTTGTCTTAGATTAAGATAGAGTTTAATTTTTATATAAAGCTTTTTAAGAAAAATATTATTAAGAAATTAAAGATATTACTTGCAAATTAAATACTTTTTTTGCATATGACTTATAGAATACAATTCACTATTTTACTATTGAAACTTCAAGTTTTCAATGAAAATTAATTTTTTTTAATCTTGAATTTTATAAATTACTTAGTAATTCTACATATTAAACATTTAATTTTTTTTTTTATTTTTTATCATTAAAATTCAATAAAATATTTGTTGCCTAGGGCTATATATAGCCTTGACACGACCCTGATTAATCATATTACAATTACTCTATAATCAATTTTCACGATTGTGTGTTCTTTATTATCTCTTTTATTTTCTATCATCTTTCATTTATATCATCTACGAGGATCGAGATGAGCTACTTTTTAAAGTTAGTATCAAAAAAAATTTATTAATATTTTTTTATTTCATATATTTATTATTGGTTTAATTTATATAACATATAAAAAAATAATCTAAATTCAATATAAAAAAATTTGGTCCAAGCCACAAACTATCCGATCATAAAGGAATCTACCTACCAGTTTAACAAATAAACAGTATATAATAGTAGGTTCGAATTACCTACCTCGATTTCAGCGGACGCTCGACCCAACCAGCAGCGAAAGACAGCAAGATCAGAATCGGTTCATGTTGGTCTCGCGAGCAAACCATGGTCGAGTTGGCTATGGGAGTGCTCGTCTGTTTCGTAGCTTAGATACCACGTGGATCGGGACCATCGACGAACGAAGGACGAGTGGAGAGAGATGTGCAATATGGAGGAAGAAGAACCTTTCTCTCCTTCCTTTCCCTCTCTCTCACGTTTTTGTGGGATGGAAGAATGGAATAATCCTATTCTTTCATGCTTAATATATAAGCATCCAAATGGGCCATAAGCCCAATGCGCTTTGCATATGGGCCCATCTCAATTGGGTCACTTATTGGTCTCGGTCCATTGTCCCGGTTCACATTTTGACCGACCGAGTTCGGTTCACCCGTCATGAGCGGACCGCTTTTTCCAACAGATCATTACCTAACTTTTTTTTTATATTCTTATTACACGTTTTACGTTTTTTATCCATATTTTCCGTTCTTTTGAATTCATTATATGTATTGATATCCAATTTGTTATCAATCACCTTTTCTTATGTAATTTTGAGTTATAAAATATATGATAGATAGATTAATATTGTCACAACCCATTGCGAGCCCGCGACCAGCATATGAGGTGAACTGTCTGTGAGAGCGTGACCCATCTCGTACAAGCCTCAAATATCAGAACATATTACCCAAATGATTAAGATTAATAAAACATTTGTTAAAAAGTTTAATAATCAGAAACATAATAAGAAATTGAATATATATATATATACGAAAATCAGCGGAATATATGTCAAAAGCCAAAATGACAACCCAGTAACCCAATTACATCCCGATATAGAGCTCTACAAAATAAAAGACGAGTTCAGACATAAAGGGCATCACTAACCAAAAGATGTCTAACTGGTGACAGGGATGTGAAACTGTTGCCGAAGCTAAAATCTGTGAACCTACTCAGGAGGAATCACACAAACAGAGAAACAAAGGGGGTTAGGGCCCAGTGAGGAATAACACTTCAGGTTGCCTCATACGTGCCTCACAAAGACAATTTTGAAAACAGTTCAAAACTACCACAAACAGGTATAATAAGTACATATATACACACACACACACACACACTATATATATATATATATATATACATATAACCCTTCAAAATCATTTCGGAAAGGTTCGTAAACAAAGCAATCACATACATAGAGACGTATAAAATGATTTTTCATTTTCAGAGTCAAAACATATATACAGACATATGAGACCAAAACAGAAGGCGCATCTAACACTAATAACAGAATATGTGGACTCCGCCACAATCAATATCAAATCATGTGTTGGATCAAAACACATGGGTACCAGCAACCCTGGTAGCTGGGCTTATCAAAGTATTGATATACCAAATGTCACGTTTATCCCCGTAACGAGAGTCCCCCATATCAGAAAACAAAAATCATACTAACATATAGTATCAAAGCAGAACATGCATAGAAGCATCAAAATTAGAGAGAAGATATATATATATATATATATCAATTCGAAAACAGAATCCTAATTAATACATATAATCATTTTATTATTAGTCAATCCTTAGATTAGTCAAATTTCAGAATATGTGTCTGAAGCTGCTATTCACTCACCTGGAGATCTAAGTGCAAACACCCATTAGGCCCCACTCGTCGATGGCTGGTCTCTCGGGCACGGACAGGAAGCTGAACAGAACAAACATATATCGATAGATATATCAGAAGCAAATCCAAATACGGTACTGTGGGAATATCATATGCATGATGTGCAAATACAAATGCGGACTCTCGAAAGATCCCAACTGATCCATATCGAATGATAATATTTTATTCTGGATCCAAAATCCAAACTCTATGTAAAATTAAATTTTGATTCTCGACTAGTGTAAAATTATGCTTTAGTCCCTAAAACTTGAAAAGTTACAAAATAGTTCACAGACTATTCTAGGATAGCTAACTAACCTTTCCAAATAGTTAAAATCTCCAAATAAGTCATCGAAATATGCAAAATATAAAAAATGACACATTTTGATCTTTTAGAACCATGACTAACTCGAGTTAGCCAAAACTCTTACTCAAGTTATCCAGCCCATGATTTACTCGATTTAGACAAGGAGCTAACTCGATTTATCCGCTACATGGCTAACTCGAGTTATCCACCTACTAGAATTTTCATAAATCAATTAACCCAGATTTAACCGATGAAAATCATCACCAAACACCCACATTGACTCTAAATAACCCTTTGAATACGAATCCATGCTCAAAATGATCAAAACAACTCAAAATCATCCTAGACAAAAAACAAATGGTTTCAAACCCATTTCAAGAACATTTTTTGTTCTAAGTATTTCGCTAACACAAGGAGTTTCTAGACCCCCAAAGGCACAATCTAGTAAACCCTAACAACCATACTTACAGATACAACACCAAAATGAACTCATGAACAATTGTTCAAAATCCTAATATGAATGTTCTTGCAAGAATGATGAAAAATGAAGTAAAGAAGAGTTTGGAAGTTTAATCTTATCTTAAGAGATGATCTGGAATGAAGGAGAATCAACGGAAATGACTCATGGATGCAGTGAATGTGATTTGAGTGAGAAATGAGAGTGAGAGCTGAATGAAGTCGGATGAGGTATATATATATACCCCAGCTCTAACTCAAGTTGGAGGAAGCTTAACTCGAGTAGCAACTCTTGATAACTCAAGTTGAACTGTCCAGAAACACGTCCCAAAGCACGACTTACTTGAGTAACATGCACCTCCTCTTACTCGAGTTATCCAAAAACTAACTCGAGTTATCCATGGGTCATCTTACTCGAGTTATAAAAATCTAACTCGTGTAATCCCAATAAAACTCATCAATCTTTCACTCGAAACTCCAACGACCAAGACCAAAACAAAATAGAACAGAACAGAACACTATAGGGAATCCGATTAGAAACCGATGGGATATTACAAATATATATGTCTTATATAAATATGTATTTTTATTATAACCAGTATGATTTGACTTTGGAACAAATAGACAACTGTAGGAATCAAGTTTTGATTTCATATTAAACCACACAATTATACTAAGAATCATTTTGATTTTGATTCCTGTTATTCTCATTCCTACTGGTGTAATCGAGCCGAGCTGAACTGAGCCAAGTTTGAGAGTGTTCAAGCTCGGCTCGACCAAAATCTTTTGAGCTCAAGCTCAATATCGAGCTCAGAATCCTATTCAAGCTTGACTCGTTACAAGACTAGCGAGCTCACGAGATTGGTCGCGAGTTTTTCGAGGTTGACTTACAAGCTTTACTCATTCAAATTTGACAAAAACTCTAAAAAGAATACAATCAAGTTTAGGTTAGTTTAATAAACTCATGTTAAGCATGTATTTGAACCAAGAACTATTAGAATTTTCAACTTATTTCACAAGTTTGACCCAATATTAGATCAACTTATTTCACATGCTTGTATTTTTAAGGGATGGGCATGGGTCGGACCGGGTTGAAGGTTTGTCCCAGGCCCGCATACCACTTTTATTTTTTTAAATATTAATATTCTATAATTTGTTCGTCAAAATATAATTTAACATATACTTTATTATATAAATCATACTTTAATAAATACTAAACAACTCATAAGTTTATAATTGACATCATTTTTACTAATTATAACACAGTACATCAAATTAATATTAATATACTATATTATATATATATATATATATATATATATAATATAAAAAATATATATAATATCTATGTTAGGGCCGGACTAGCCCGACGGGTTGAATCATAAGCCCAAACCCGACCCTATTTTATATAAAAATTAGGCAAGCCAGGCTGGGCCGCGAGCCAAGAATTATTGGACTAGCCCAACCCTATTTCTAGGCCAGGTCAGGCCAGGCCCGACCCATGGGTTGGGCCAAAATGGCTAGCTTTAGTATTTTTATGGGCATGGTCAATTAGTGTAAATTTGCACTTTTGTTGATGTGACCCAAATATTAAATATTATTTCAAACATAAACATATATTTCATAATTTAGTTTAACACAAATATAAACAGTGGCTCGGTTCATTTGCAACCCTACTCATTCCCTATATAATTGACTCCTATTTAAAATTTGATTCCCATGAACTTTTGAACCAAATAACCCCTTAGTTATTCATTTATATGTGCTTAGGTTTCAAAAACGATTTTACGGATTAACAGTGAGAAGAAATTAGTCGAGGGACTTGAGGCAAAAAAATGTTAATAATTTAAGGAATAATTGATACTCAAAGCCCTAATTTATTGGTTCATTTAATTATCTTTTTGCTTAAAACCTCAATTTTGGTTAAGTTTTTCAGTTTACTAATCTCTTTCATGTGTTTTTCTATACAGGGTTAACGGCCTTAAAGAACAAGATTAAACACCCTAAAGAGCGAGCATTCAAGACCTAGATAAGTAGGATTGAGGATTCCCCCCTTCCCCCAGCAAGAGTGGGATTGAGGATCTGAGAAGCTTGGAGATGTCTTCACCAATAACAAATTCATTGTTAAGAGATGGTCCTAATTAGGAGTGTGCAATAACAATGCGCAATCACTTGATCTGCTCCAATTCACTGCAATCTAACCGTAATTTTTGACCAATATTAACAAATAAATTGGTAGTTTATTGATATTTGAGTTAATTTTAATGCTAAGAATTTGCGAGTCCGATTTGTGGTGGGACTTAAAATTACTTATTTTAAAAAAAGTTTTGACCACATGATTATACATGTGATCTAATAAATTCACCTTTTGTGGTTAATATGGGGTTGAAAAATAAGAATTGTCCTATAATTCATCTTTTTTTATAAAATAAAATTGTATATTACAATACCCCGTCCAATTTCGATTTGAGATTTTGAATTGGGTTTGTTTTGGGAGGTCGAGGATTGATCTTAGTTTGATCTGTTTGTTTCGAAATTTAGGGACATATTTCTTTTGAGGGGGAAGTTTGTAATATACAGTACTTTCCAATTATGATCTCTATAGTTTTTGAGTGTGGCATTGAGGACTTTTGGAATACCAGTGGATGGTATTTGATGTTTATGATGAAATCATGTTAGGTTGGATGTTGTTAAGTGTTGGAAATGGTTCGGGACGAGTTCGGAAGCAAGAGAAGTCAAGAAGGGAGAAATAATGCATCTTACGTACGCAAGGCTAAGTCTAACGTACGTAAGGAAGGTAGAACTCACGTACATGAGAAAGAGGTGCCACGTACATTAGCTGGGCTTTCAGGACGATTCAAGTACGTGAGATTTGGGGGT
>CAODLS011300807.1:0-26516 GCA_948243855.1 Flueggea neowawraea | reverse complement strand
GCAATCAATCATCGATAGTGAAAAGCCTAAGTGAGACTTAGGTAGTGGATGTAGGCAAGGTTGGCCGAACCACTATAAATCGTTGTGTCGATTTCTCTCTCTCTTCTCAAGTCGCTTTCATTCATACAAAAGCTCATACCGAAATTCTCCAACAATAACAACGTACGATATACATGAACAACACACGTAGAAGAATTTACAAAGTACGTAGATGAAGTGCAACGTACGTTATCTGGGAAGCCGACATGATCAACGTACGTCACGAGTATTGCAACACATGTTATCTAGAAATTCAACATGATCAACGTACGTCTTGTAATGGCAACGTACGTTAGCTGAGTCACAGAAAGTTGCAGAAGCATTAAATGCACTCCAACGGCTAGTTTCTTTAAAGCAACGGTCATATGGCATGAGAATGGTATAAATACATCAAAAGAAGGCCATAAATGTGTTGAACAACCTCAGAACTCATTATGCTAAATTTCATATTAATTCCAAACAAGAAAAACAACCAATCAAGCTAGAGATCAAAGTTCAAGCATCAAGCTCAAATATCCAACTCTAGGATAGAGCTTCATCTGTTGTAAACAGTTTGTAAACACTTTGAGTGTGTGAGATAGGTTTATTGTAAGCCTATATAAAACAACATTAGAGAGTTTTGTTGTGAACATATAGAAAACAACATTGTGTAGGACTTGGAGGCAATGAGCCGAAATCAACGTCGTGTATTGGCTTTGTTGGATTGAGCCGCAATCAATCACCGTTATAGTGAAAATCTTAAGTGGTGAGACTTAGGTAGCGGACGTAGGCAATGTTAGCCGAACCACTCTAAATTCTTAGTATTGATTTCTCTCTCTCGTCTCTAGTTGCTTCATATATCCACTTAAGAGACCGAAAATTCTCCAACAACATATTTTCTCTTCTCTTTGTGGGAGGGCCACAATTGTGGCATTGAGAGGCCATGACAATGTCCTCTTTTTGGAACTGTGGTGCTGACCATGGCATTTGTGCCAAGACCATGGTGTGTGGCCATATTCATGACATTGGGATGTAATGGTCGTGGCCCAAGGTGTGGCAACAACAATGGTGCCCTTTGATTCGATTTTTCTTCTGCTTCTTCCCATCGTTCTAACTCATTTTGAAACTCACTTTTCACTCCTTTTCCATCACTTTTCTTCCGCATTCGATGCATTCATATTGATCCTACATAAAACATGAAAAAGGTATAAATTCATTGATAAATATGCACTTGTCGAAGAAAAATGCTAGACAATATTGCTTGATTAACTATGTAATTTTAGCATGCATCATTGTCCTTGTTGGAGAATTTGGGAATAACTTCAACAAAATATTTTGGAAAGAGTAATAACTAGGGAAATCCTTATATTGAGTGGTAAATCTGGCTACATGCTCAATTGTGGATTGCCCATCTTTTGAAAAAAGTGTGAACTTCAAAATCCTGACCCTTCTGAGGGATAGCTCCTAGTCAACATATTCTAGGTATGACTTGTGGAATTCCAGTTGTGGGATCGGTCGAAAACCTGGGTCGAGCAACTCTTGCACTAATTCTCTTAATGTTTTGGGGTCCACCTGATTGCTCGGTTCAATTTGAGGGGTGCACCCAAGGGCTACTGGGGATGTAACCCCCTAGGGCATAAGACTTGACTTTCTCACCATACATGCCCCTCCAAAGCCAAAAAAGTATTTTTCAGGCTAGTAAGCTCTTGGTTGTGTGTGGGGACTTATGTTGTAACACCCTAACCCTAATTAACCATGCATAGCATACACATATTGGAACATGCATTTTATATGCATTTTCATGATATATAGTCCATCATTTATAATTGGAATATTAGTTTGGATTGTATCAAATAAGGTTACAATAGAATAAAAAGAATCTAAGTTAAAGAGGAAATGTATATAAGGTATAATAAGATAGAGACTAGAATGAGAAAAAATAGTAAGTGTGGTGAAAAGTGAAAACTAACTAGTCTACATATGTATGTGTAGATAATTATCACCTAAAATTTGACACATTGAAAGAATTTTTTAGAAAAATTTATCCATATGTTTAAATGTTAATTGGACACTTGTTACTTATTAAATAGATTAAGACAAGTTTTTCAAATGCTCAAATGTTGAATGAACACATGTACATATGACTCGTTAATTAAGATAAGATCGAAATGAAAAAAGAAGAGAGATATTTTTGGTGAGTTGCCAACCTATATATATATATATATATATATATAACACAATCACAAAGAAGAGCTTAAACAAAACAAAGGTAATCCTAAACTCGTAATAGCTCTTCACTAGGCTCTGTTTCATTCATATTTCTGAACATGTTATAAATACAATTATAGGAAACTCAAAGAATGAAACTTGTGTATTTATGTGTCCTAGAGATGTGTGTAAAAGGTCTTAATCAAATTCTATGTAGTTTTGCATATATGGTTCAAAAAGTATGAACCACCCTAATTACAGATGTTGTAGGAACAATCTGTTTGTAACCCAATTTTGGAAATTTTAGAAACCTAATTTGGAAAAGTGTAAAACATAAACATTGTATATATATAAGTCTTATACTGGACTGTAAATGGGAATGGATAAATTCCATGTATTTAAGGATTTATACATATTTATCTAAGACTGGTCATGTTTATAGTTTCACATAATAAGCTTGATTCTAGGTTTAGCTTTAAAATTCACTAAGATTTATTTATTTTCCAAAACAAGAGTACATGAGTCTAGTTTCTAAATAAACAAACCGTTTTTGATTTGGAGTTGAATAGAGTAAACCATGATAAAAAAACACTGAGCAAAGGTATGGCTGCCCTGTTACAGCCATTGACCTGAATTTGAAAATTTGTCAAATATTGTGTAAACTGAATTAGAAAAAAAAGTTCATGTGGTTATAAATATTTGTTTTCTAGTTTGTGATACAATTCACAGAGTTTGAGTTGAAGCTAGATTGAATAAGAAATTGTCATAATATTAGGTGATCCTTAATCTGTCCTGAAGTAGACGTAGAGTAGAAGATAGTCTAATTTTATAAATTCTCTATAAATTTCAGAAATTGAATTAGGAATCCTACTTTATATGCCCATAAATCTTGGAATGTCTACTTTCAGATACAATTTACATAAAGTTAATTGAAAATCTTTAACCTTATAAATGTTAAATGGAACACAGGTTGTTCAGTTGAGCTTAACTAAGAAAACCACTCTAGGGTTAGTCTGTTAGTTTACAGAAAAGCACATTTGATATTTATATACATAATTTTAATATTGTGTAGATCCAAAGGATCCAAATATTTGTAGATTGGAGAATTAGAAGTCATCGGTGCTTATTATAAATATATCGGAGGCACAAATGAGCAGAAACTAGAGGCATCTCCACTTATTTGCTATGTGATATGAAATGTGCTGATTTTTATGGTTTGTCTTGATACATGAATATAAGATTACGTGGAATGATTTGTTTATTACATGTGCAAATATATGAGATATCTGGTATTACTCACAAGTGACACATGTATGATATTTGAATTATTTGCGAACTTGTTATAGCCAAATACTTGAAATATGGTATGGCCTTATCGAATATCACTTGTCTTTTATCGTAAACAGTGTATATGAATTTTTTATCGTGATCAGGTAGATGCTTATATGATCAGACTTGTCCTTATCCAAAATATAAACATGATCTAATTTATAGTTATAGTAATAGTTACATTTACAATGAATTTGCATAGTTTGACCAAAGATTGAATTCATTTATGTCACTTGCATTATCGACTTAAAAGGAGGAGTTGGCCAACATGCTTAAGTTCTCTTATAGTTACATAATATGATTTGAGACTAAACATATCCACATATACAGTACATGATTAGAGACTTAAAGTCTCTACAGTTCATCATATAGTTTTGAGACTATATGTCTCTACAGATTTACAATATAAGACCCAGGTTGAGACATATCATGTTATGGCCAAGCTCCAAAATAAATTGGAATTGCATTCATTTGCATCGTTACATAATGTATGATTAATTTATATATTTGGATGCGTATGCTATTTACTGTGGATATATCCATGGCAGTTTCACTTACTGCGTAATGACTCATATAAAACGCTAATATTTTTTTTAGGTTTTTAGCATTATACAGTATTTGGGAGTTGATCAAGCTTGAGGCTGATCAACGTATCTACATGGAATGCATGTCATTCGGGTGGGTTTTAGTGATATGCTATTGCCTAATCGTATAAACATTGTCATTTATATTTCTTAATTAATATATGAGGCATTTCAGTTTATTATCTTGTTATTTCTTATAATGTTATAACTTGATAAAAGTATTTATGAATGGTTGATTCTACCTTATGTCATCACGTGTATGACTTGATAGTAAAACTTTAAGGTGAAAGAATACTATTCTAAATTGTCCCTAGTCGTTCATTACCATGAGAATGAAAATGAAGTAAGACTAGTACGTATTTTAAGTGATGATCATGTTTTACTGATCATGGGTATAAGATGTCACTCAAAACCTAAATACATGTTTAGGAACATGATATTGGACTGACCCGCTATGGGAAATACAACATGGACTTGGTCATCAATACTTCTCATTGCAGTAGTGATATTTGAGTCTTTCGCCATGAATTCACCATAGATTCCTACATGAGGAACTCCATGTTTCGATATAGTCCAACATCGTCCTTAACATGATGGTAATACAAACTATTGTTGGGCATGTTGTAAATCATGAAGAGAAATGTGAGTAACAGTGAAAAAATTTGTCACGTTCTTATTTTAATGAGATATATCTTCGCCAATTGACAAGTAGAACTGATGAAATGCATGGACATGCTTGAATGAAATTGATAGGGGTTATCAATATCATTCGTTTGGTTAGTCTTATTGGATATCAATAAATGTTTGATTAAGCTTTATAGAGATGACATGATCCATGCTTTATGCTTAATCAAGATACCGCATAACAAAAGGACTAAATATTGTACTGTGAATTAGGTTTTCTCGAGTCATCGAATTCTTTCAATTTATGTAGTCATAATATCTTGCTAGATGTCAATTATGATTTGTGGGCTTAAAGTTTGGTTTGGGCCTATTGCCAAAATTGAACGGACTTACAGAGTTAGACACAAGAGCGAGCTATAGTGGGATGTAAATAAGCATGCTCTTTTTGGCCCATTAATAATCTGTGTGTCCAGTTAAATCAGTTGTAATTTAATTGGCATATAAGATTAAATGAGGCGAATTAATTTTGTAATCATTTAAAATTAATACATATTTTTTCTATTAGATAAGATTAGGGTTAAGTGGTTCGTTTGGACTAGACACTGCTATTATAAATAGAGTCATTAAGTACAAAGACGATACAAACATTTTTGTGAGCCACCAAAACCCAATAGAGACATTGCTAGGGTTTGAGAACGTGTTCTCTGACGAGGTGCTAGCACACCAATCCCGCTATGTAGTTCGTTTGTGTGGATACTGGTAGATGATGTTCGCAACCTGCAGCATGAAGGACTCGAGTTCAGTAGCATCCTCACATTCTGTTCTCAAGTCAACAAGGTGAACACGTTTTTCCTTAATTGGTTTTATCGAATTTGCATGGATCCTCTGTTGAAATTTGTTGACAAAATTTTAATTTTCATTGTTTGTATGTGTCACGTATTCTAACACTGGTATGAAAGCCACTTGCAAGTTCGACAAAACTGATTCTTTACATGTATTATGTGTATGTGATATATGTCTTACATGTGTTCGTAATCTGTTATATGTGATATAATGCCATTATTGTGATAAACATTGTTAACTGATTATGTGCCACTGTACTAACTCTACGTAACGCCTTATAATTAGTTATATTGTCGAACACCAAAATTTATTATATGTTCATAATGTGATTATGTGCTATATGTTTTTATATGCTTTTGTATGGTGCATGACATGACCATAGATGAATGTTCAATGTGATTGACATGTTATTTTATATGATTGCGCAGAAGAATGGAGGCCCGTTTGTGGTCAAGAAGATAAACCCACAGAGACGAGGAGTGCTTAAAGGTTAAGTATTTAATCTCCATTTTGGCTTATGGAGATCATTTTAGTTTATGAGCCATGTCATGTCACGTTTAACTATGCTTTTATATATTTGTATGTGATGAAATAATGAGATGAATGTCATATTGATAATTCATAATCATAATGTCTAAACAACGAGGTCCCTCACCTAAATATTAAGTCATAAAATGCCTTCCATAACTCAATACTTGTCAATACTTTGATTGTCATAATATAGGTTCTGCCAAAACAGAGTGTATTAGGCCATCCCTAGAAAGAAAAGAGATGAATAATAGTGATATCTATAAGTTTGAATATGGTTATACTTAACTAGACTAACAAGACAGTTTTGGGCCTAAGGGCATAAGATGGGATTTCAATTACCGGGACATTTGATATCAAATTCCATAGAATTCAAGAATTATATGTGATATAATTGGAAAGAGTTCCTACCTAAATAGCTTACTTTTAAGTGTTATGCCAAAGACAACTTAAAAATAAGCGAAATATGGATATTGGCCCATTATGAAACCATAGGATTGTTTTCAAATTTATTAGACGAATATTGATTTGATAATTATAGTGGGATTTTTAAGACCTCATTTATTAAATGCTTTGCATTTATTTGTATGTAGACTAATGGCATCAAACAACAATGCTTCAAACTTTTCATTGTGATCTGTCATTGAGAAGGAAAAACTTAGTGGGACTAACTTCCTTGATTAGTCTCAAAATTTGAGGATTGTCCTTAAACAAAAGAGGAAGCTTTATGCCCTAGAACAAGAAATTCTTCATGAAACTGCAAATAATGCCCCTAGAGCTAAAAAGGATGTTTATCAAAAGCATTTAAATGATTCAGTGGATGTGACTTGTCTTATACTTGCCACCATGACCCCTTAGCTTTAGAAGCAATTTGAGGAAATGGAAACATTGGAAATGATGGCACATATCAAGGAAATATTCTAAGAATAAGCCCGTTAAGAAAGGTTTGCAACCACTAAGGCATTGAATGCATGCAAGATGACTCCAATCACTTCGGTAAGTGCTCACATGCTAAAGATGAAAGGTTATATAGATCACTTAGACAAACTTGGTACTCCTATTAGTCAAGAGTTTACTATTGACCTAATTTTGGGTTCTCTACTCAAAATTTACGACCATTTTATCACGAACTACAATATGCACCACATGGAGAAGTCTATTGCTGAGCTGCATGAGATGTTGAAGAATGCTGAAAAGAAAATTTAGAAAACAAATCCGATGCTTATGGTTCAGAAGAAATAGGGTATGAAAAAGAAAGGTAAGGGCAAAGGTAACAATGTTGTTAAGGGCAAGGAACAGTCCAAGCCCAAGACCAAGAAGCCTAAGCCACCCAAAGAGGGATTTTGCTTCTTCTGCAATGAACCATGCAATTGGAAGAGGAACTACAAGCTTTACTTGGAAGATTTAAGAAGAATCATAGTGGGGCTACTACTTTAAGTATTTTTGTTATAGAAGTCAATTTATCTACTTCTATTTCATGGGTATTAGATACTGGATGTGGATCTCACATTTGCGTAAATGTGCAGGGTCTCAGAAGCAGTAGATCATTGACAAAAGGTGAAGTGGACTTGCGAGTTGGAAATGGGCAACAAATTGCTGCATTAGCTGTAGAAACTTATGATTTAGCTTTGCCTAGTGGACTTGGTTTACATTTAAATAATTGTTATTATGTATCTGCTGTGAGCAGAAACATTATCTCAGTTTCTTGTTTAGATTTGGATGGATTTCATTTTATTATTAAGAATAATAATTTCTCTATCTACCATGGAGACGTGTTTTATGGATCTGCACAATCGTCTAATGGTCTCTATGTTCTAAACTTGGAACAATTCAAGCCCATTTATAACATCGATACCAAGAGATTTAAATCCAATGATTTGAATTCAATCTATTTTTGGCATTGTCATTTAGGCCATGTGAATGGGAAAAGTATCTCAAGGCTCCATAAGGATGGACTTCTTGATTCATTTGACTTAAAGTCATTTGAAACATGTGAGTCTTGTTTGTTGGGTAAAATGACTAAGGCTCCTTTCATTGGGCATGGTGAAAGGGCTAGTGATTTATTGGGCCTTATACTTACAGATGTTTATGGGCCAATAAGTTCAATTGCTAGAGGTGGTTATCAGTACTTCATCACTTTTACTAACGACTATAATAGATACGATTATGTCTATTTGATGAGACACAAGTTGGAGTCATTTGAAAAGTTCAAATTATTTAAGAATGAAGTACAGAATCAACTTGGAAAAAATATTGAAGCACTTCAATCTGATCGAGGTGCCTAGTATTTAAGCCAAGAATTTGACTATCATCTTAAGGAGAGTGCTATTGTCTCACAACTCACACCACCTAGAACACCTCAATGGAATGGTGTATTAAATCGTACATTATTAGATATGGTTCAATCAATGATGAGTCGAATAAATGTTCCAATATCCTTTTTGGCGATATGCACTAGAGACTGCTGCGTTCTCGTTGAATATAATTCCATCAAAAGCGGTTGAGAAAACACCATTAGAGATATGGATTGGGAAACGTCCCAGTTTGTCTCTTCTCAAAATTTGGCTTTAGAAAAGTTATCACCCAAAGCAAATAAGTGATTATTTGTGAGGTATTCAGAGGAAACTAAAGGATATTACTTTTGCATCCCATCTGAGAACAAAGTGTTTGTTGCTTGTCATGCTGTCATTTTGGAAAGATAGTTCATTTCCAAAAGAGTTAATGGGAGTAAGATATGTCTTGAAGAAGTTCAAGAACCACAAGTTTCCACTGAATTGCCTATGGAAATTCAACAAAACTCACAACCAAGTATTGAGTCGGCACCACCAGCACAAGGCCCTCGTAGGTCAGGTAGGATTTGTCACGAGCCTGAGAGATATGGATTTCTCGTCACTAACGATAAGAATATGATACTTGTGGATCAAATTGAGCCTAAATCCTACCAAGATGCGATGTTAAGCCCAGATTTAGAAAAGTGGCTTCAGGCCATGAAATCAGAGATGCAATGAATGTACGATAACCAAGTTTGGACTTTGGTTGATCCACCTAAAGGCGTGAAGGTTATTGACTGTAAATGGGTTCATAAGATCAAACATGATTTGACCTACAAATATCGACTTGTTGCAAAAGGTTTCAAACAAACTCATGGTATCAACTATGATGAAACGTTTTCACCTGTCGTTATGCTTAAGTTTATTAGGATTCTACTTGCTATTGCTATGTACTGTGATTATGAGATTTGACAAATGGATTCTAAAATTGCGTTTCTTAATGGAAACCTACTTGAGGATGTGTACATGACATAACCAGAGGGTTTTGTCGACCCTAAACATCCTAATAAGGTGTGTAAGCTCCAAATATCTATTTGTGGATTGAAGCAAGTCTCACGGAGCTGGAATTTTCATTTTGATGAGGCGGTTAAGGAATTTGGTTTCATAAAAAATGAATATGAGCCTTGTGTATATAAGAAGGTTAATGGAGCGCGATTTTCTTCTTACTACTTTATGTGGATGACATTCTAGTAGTTGAAAATGACATTCCTACCTTACAGAACGTCAAGACTTGGTTAGAGAAATGTTTTTCAATGAAGGACTTAGACAAAACTATCTATATATTAGGCATAAAGATCTATAGAGATAGGTTAGAAAGGTTAATCAGCTTAAGTCAAAGTGGGTATATTGACAATGTGTTGAAAAGGTTTAGCATGAAAGGCTCTAAGAGGGGTTTCTTGAGTGTCTTATGGCATTAAGCTCCAAATGTCTTAATGCCCTACCACAAAGGATGAGACAGAGCACATGAGTAAGATTCCATATGTTTCAACCATTGGTTCTATAATGTATGCCATAATTCGCACCCAACTAGATGTTGTCTGTGCTTTGAGCATGACAAGTAAATTCTAATTAGATCCAGGTGAGAGTACTAGACCGTAGTCAAGAATATCTTTAAGTACTTGAGAAGAACTAAGGGTGTTTTCTTGGTATATGGTAGATAGGAAGGCAAGTTAGTTGTAAATGTTTACACAGATGCTAGCTTTTAGTTTGACTTGGATGACTTTAGATCACGATCAAGTTTTGTGTTTTGTTTGAATGGAGGTGCTGTGAGATGGAGGCAAATAAGACATCGTCACTGATTCTACTACAGAGCCTGAGTACATAGCTATTTCAGATGCAACTAAAGAGGCAGTTTGGATCAAGAAGCTTGTTACATGTTTGGGTGTTATTCCTAGTATTGCGAACCCAATAGACTTTTATTGTGACAAAAATAGGGCCATTGCCTAGGAAAAGGAGCCCATGTCACATCAACGATCCAAAAACATACTCAGACGTTTTCATCTCATTCAAGAGACCATTGAGAAAGGAGATCTCATGATATACAGAGTTGATTCAAATGACAATGTTACTGATCCTTTGACTAAACTGGTTACACAATCAAAGCATGATACTCATGTTAGGTCTTTTGGTATTCGGTTTATGCCTGATTGGGCTTAGTGCAAGTGGGAGATTGTTAGTGATATGCTCTAGCCCAATCGTATGAATTTTGTCATTTATATTTCTCAATTAATATATGAGGCATTTCAGTTTATTATCTTATTATTTATTATAATGTTATAACTTGATAAAAGTATCTATGAATGGTTGATTCTACCTTACGTCATCAAGTGTGTTACTTGATAGTAAAACCTTAAGGTGAAAGAATGTTATTCTAAATTGTCCATAGTCATTCATTATCATGGGAATGATAATGAAGTAAGACTAATATGTATTTTGAGGAATGATCATGTTTTACTGATCATGGACATGATATGTCAAACATAAATACATGTTTAGGAACATGATATTGGATTGACCTACTATGAGAAATACAACATTGACTTGGTCATCAGTACCTCTTATTGCAGTAGTGATATTTGAGTCATTCGACCTGAATTCACCATAGATTCCTACATGAGGAACTCCATGTTTTGATATAGTCCAACATCATCCTTAACATGATGGTAATACAGACTATTGTTGGACATGTTATAAATCATGTAGAGGAATGTGAGTGACAGTGAAGGAATTTTCCCCCCTCTTATTGAGTGAGATATCTATTGGCCACTTTACAAGCAGGGCTGAAGAAATTCATGGTCGTGCTTGAATGAGATTAATAGGGGTTATCAATATCATTCGTTTGGTCAATCTACTTGGGTATCAAGAAATGTTTGATTATGCTTTATAAAGATGACATGATCCATGCTTTATGCTTAATTGAGATATCACGTGACAAAAAGACTAAATATTGTACTGTGAATTAGGTTTTCTTGTGTCATCGAATTCGTTCAATTTGGGTAGTCATAATGTCTTGCTAGAGGCCACTTATGATTTGTGGGCTTAAAGTTTGGTTTGGGCCTATTACTAAAATTGAGGAAGGGGTCACACATAAGAGCAAGCTATAGTGGGATGTAAATAAACACTCTTTTTGGCCCATTAATAATCTGTGCATCCAATTAAATTAGTTGTAATTTAATTGGAATATAAGATTAAATGAGGTAGATTAATTTTATAATCATTTAAACAAATACATATTTTTCCTATTAGATAGGATTAGGGTTAAGTGGTTCGTTTGAACTAGACTGCTATTATAAATAGAGTATTAAGTCCAAAGACGATACAAACATTTTTGTGAGCCACCAAACTCGAGATAGACATTGTTAGGGTTTGAGAATGTGTTCTCTAACAAGGTGCTAGCACACCAATCCCGCTAAGCAGTTCATTCGTATGGATACCGGTAGAGGACATTTGCAGCTTGCAGCATCTAGGACTCGAGTTCAGTACCATCCTTAAGTTCTGTGTAACAAGTTAACAAGGTAAACACATTTTTCCTTAATTGGTTTTATCGAATTTCCATGGATCCTCTGTTGGGATTTGTTGACAAAATTTTAATTTTCGCTGCTTATAAGTGTCACGGATTCCAACAATTGGTCCTATACCCTCTCTCCTTTGCACCATATCATCGTACATGTAGTTTTGAAAGGATCCTCTGAGTGCTACACATACTTTTGTTTAACTTGTTCATATGTTTTGAATAAAAATTTTGATATGTACATCTGAATATGAATGATTTATATGAATGCCTATTTTGTGACTAAAATTACTTATTATAATATAGTTATATGAAAAGGAAGGGTGTGACATATTTAGTTGTATCAGAGCATGGATATGATTCATTGGGCATATGCATACATTGCATACATAGTCATGGCATAATATATCATAGTAACATGTTTATATAGACCTTTAGAAGCCGGTGATCATGGTGACTACCACGATAAATCGAAGAGAGAGAGTCCAGCTATCTCACATCATTTTCATAGTGCATCATATGTCTTACCTGTTCTTAGGGAATGGATTGATCTTAAAGCTTCCATACCTTAAGAGCTTGCAGAGAAGCCAAACAGGTGATATGATAAGCTGAGAAAATGGGGTACTAAATATGATGCTTTGTACTTCCAATTTTTTTATTATATAGTATTGTTGCTTCAAGATGATGCCTAAGATTTCGGTTGTTTATCTTTCAACGCTGACATGAGATGATTTTGTACGAGAGTTTTGAGACAAATATATGCCAGAGGTTTATAGAGATGAAAATCATAGAGTTCTTGACATTGAAACAGGGGACATGAGTGTGGTTGAATATGAAGTGAAATTTACTCCGTTATCTCATCATGCATTAACTACTATGGCAACAGAGAGAGATTGGTATATGAGATTCGAGGTAGAGGGAAATTTACTAGTATTGGTGGAAGTGCAAGCAAGTCTGAGGTTCTGAGCTCCAAACTACAAGTACAGACACTAGTGTATGCATTTATCAGAGATGAAGCAATAACGGCTCTAGAAGTGATCATCGGTAAAATTCTTTTCCATAATTTAGAAGCCTATGTTCTTATTGATCCTAGTTCTACGCATTTATTCATATCATCAAAAATGGTACCGCATTTGCATAAAAATCTTGAAACATTATATTATAGCCTGAGTGTTCATATTATGTGGGTAATGTTATGGTTATGAATAAGGTATGCTGGGATTGCCTCATTTAGATTGATACAACAGAGTTGTACCTTGATTTGATATTGTTATCTTTTCGTGAGTTAATATTATATTGGGTATGGATTGGCTATCTATACATCATGCTAAGGTTGATTGCTATACTAAAGAAGTTGTGTTTTTTAATCTTTGAGCCAACCTAGAGTTGTATTTTTTGAAGATTGTCAAGTTGTACCCAGTTGCTTAATTTCTATTGTGATTGCCTTCAAACTGATCAAAAATGATTGTGATGCTTACTTGGCACATGTTATTGACACAAATGTTACCAATAGAAAGCTTGAAAATATTCCACTGGTTAGCTAATTTCCATATGACTTGCCAGGATTGCCATCAGATAGAGAAACTGAATTCACCAGTGAGTTTGTTCCTGGAACAATTATGTTATCTATTCCACCATATCGCATGGACCGATAGAATTGCAAGAGTTAAAGAAGTAAATCCAAGAATTACGTGACAAGGTTACATCAAGTTGAGTGTATCAACATGTGGTGCTCCTATGCTACTTATGAAAAAGAAAGATGGAACTTTGCAATTATATATTGATTATCGACAATTTGATCGGATGACTATGAAGAACAAGTATCCTTTACCTAGAGTTGATGACTTGTTTGATTAGTTACAAGGTGCTAAAGTGTTCTCCAAGATTAATTTGCAATCAACATATCTTTAGCCAAAGATTTCAAGAAATGATATCCCAAATATTGCATTTAGGACACAGTATGATCACTACAAGTTTCTTGTGATGCTATCTAGACGAAAAAATTGCTCCAACAGTATTCATGGAATTGATGAATAAGGTATTCCAACCTTACTTTGAACAATTTGTTATTGTGTTCATTGACGATATTCTAATTTATTACAAGAGTCGAGATGAGCATGAACAACATTTGCGAATTGTGTTGCAAATTTCGAGAAAAAAACAATTGTATGCTAAATTCAACAAATGTGAGTTCCAGTTAGATCATGTTGTTTTCTTAGGAAATGTGGTCTCTAACCATGGTATTGAAGTGGATCTAAAGAAAGTTGAAGCAGTTTTTTTTTCAAAGTAAGCACCAAAGATTATTTGAGAAACCCGAAGTTTTCTCGGTATGGATGGATTTTACCGTCGATTCACTGAGGGATTTTCTATTATAGAAACACCACTAACTAAATTATTAAGGAAGAGCATTCCTTTCCTGTATTTAGATGCATGTCAGCAGAGCTTTGATTACTTAAAGCAATAGTTAACATCAGCGCCAGTGTTAGCGATACCTTTTGAATCATGTGGGTTCCTGGTATTTAGTGATGCATCTCATCAAGAACTTGGTTGTGTATTAATGCAACATGGAAAAGTGGTTGCTTATGCTTCACAATATTTGAGACTGTATGAGTTATCGTACATAGTACATGATTTAGAACTTGCAGTAGTGGATTTGGCGACATTATCTATATGGAGAAACTTTTCATATCTTCACGAGTAATATAAGTTTGAAATAGTTGATGACACAAAAGGAATTGAATTTGAGGCAACGAAGATGGTTAGAATTGCTAAAAGACTATGACTATACAATTAAATATCATCTAGTAAAGGCAAATGTGGTAGTCGATGCTTCGAGCAAAAAAACAACTAACAGTTCGGTATGTTTTCAGGTACCTTATTTACCCTTTTTCATAGATTTTAAGACTTTAAGTTTTTATTTGAGTATAGATATTTGTGGGACACTGCTTGCAACATTGAGAATCCAACGTGTTTTAAAAGAAAGAATATAAGAAGCAAAGTCTTGAGATCCAAAATTATTGACTATTATTGAGAACGTCAAGGAAGGAAAGAAAATTATTTTGGCACTCAGAGATGATATGTTGACATTAAATAATATATTATGTATTCCAGATGTTGATGAACTAAGACACAAGATTTTGGACGAGGTTTCATAACGCAAAATATGTTATGCATCCTCGAATATGAAGATGAATCATTCAGTGTGAGCACATTATTGGTGGTTGAAGATAAAAAATGATATGATAGAATTTGTTTTGAAATGTTTAGTTTATCAATAGATTAAAGCTGAGCGCAAAGCCCCAGCCGGTAAGCTACAACCATTATCAATAGAATCATAGAAATGACAAAGAATTACATTGGAGTTTGTGAAAGAATTGCATAAGTTGTCAATGAAAAATGATGTGGTTTAGTAATCATAGATCGACTTCAAAAAACCGGTGCATTTTCTTCCCATCAATGAGTTAATACATTTGAATAGATGGCAAGGAAGTACATTGATAAAATTGTAAGACTGCATTGTGTTCATTTATCCATTGTATTTGATAGAAATCCACGGTTCACTTCTTGGTTCTAAGACAGTTTACAAGTAGCTTTAGGAACTAAATTGAGTTTTAGCACAACTTCAATCCTCAGACAGATGGGCAATTAGAAATGATAATTCAAACACCTGATGACATGATGCGAGCATGTGTATTTGAGTTTCATAATTCATGGGATAACTATCTAACACTAGTGGAATTTGCTTACAATAACCTTTACCACAGTAGCATTGCGATGACATCTTATGAGGCATTATATGGTAGAAAGTGTAGAAGTTCGATATTCTGAGATAGAGAAGGTTTAATATCCCGACCATTTTGAATAGGAATCCTGTAGCTTTCTGACCAAGTCTGTTTTGATCTTGAGGATATTCAAACATATTGTTTGAGGATTAAATGTTATCGAATCTCGATGGGGGTCTGATGCACATGAGGGAGCGTGACATGTCGAGTATGTGAGTAGGAAGTGAACAACGTGCGCTGACTTGAGTACAATGTGCGTTGCCGAGTGAGGAAGATATATGTTATCTGGAAAAGCAGCATAACGTGTGTTGGCTTGGTACAACGCACATTATCTGGGATGCGAGGATGATTGACGTATGTTGAGTTGTGTTTCTTTGAATCCATGAATACTGGATGCTTCACAATGTGCGTTGTGAGGTACAACGTACGTTGTGCATAGTCACAATGTATGTTGAGCTTGTGTATGACGTAAGTCGGCTTTGTATTTGTCAAAACGGTGCGTTTTGATCTGCAGCTCTTAAAACGCCCAAAACTCGACTTCTTCTATCATTTTCTCACTCAAATCTCTCTCAATATGTCTGAAACGCTCTCACATTGCTTTCCTAACATTCCTAATCAATTTCTAAGGTAAGATTACATTTCTTTCTTCATTTGTAACTCATTTTCATGCATTAATTCATGAAAATGTTATTGGGCTGAATTTCTCTAGGGTTCCATTTTTAGGATGATTTCTGATGTGTTATGGTTAGAGGATGCTAGAATAGGTTAGAAGGGACTCAAATGAACATGATTCCAGCTTTGAATCAAGATATTTGGCGACTTTTTGGAAGAACTAGAATTTAGTTCGGGTTTTGATGATTTGAGGATGATTGAGAGTTTATTTATAAAATTTGAGGTTGGATTCACGTTCAGGAGATCGATTAGAGTCAGGATACATGATTGGTTTCGATATTTATCGGTTGAATCGAGAGTTTGAGAATAAATTTATGTTTTTTACTAGTTTTGAAAATTTTTGAAAAGTTTACAATAGAATTGTTATTTCTGAAAATTGGGAGTATCGATTTGTAATTTTGAAAAGTCAAGATCTAGATTTATAATTTTGGGGAACTTGGAGACATATTTGTAATTTTGAGGAATTAGGCTAGTTTCGCGATTTCTGGGAGTTCAGGATAGAATTTGATAGTTCTGACTTATGGATATCTAGTCGGTAATCCTAACATTCATTCAAGACTGTTTTGTAATTTGTTGAGTCTTGAGGACTAAAACATAATTTTACAATGATCAGGGACCAAACAATATTTTTTCGTAGATTCTGTATTTTGGGTCGAGCGTGATGGATTCACTCTCGAGATATATTTTCAGTGACTTAGAGGGTCTACATTTGCATTTGCATATCATACATTGGTATCGCCACGATACCACATTTTGATGTTTGCTCTATCTATGTTTTTTACAGCTTCGTGTGCCAGCCAACACGAGTAGCAACCCACTAGCGGTGTTTGACTAGGTCCTCAATATTGGATACCAGGTGAGTGAAATGGAAGTTTCAGACACATAGGATGTGTCTTCAAATTTAGTATGTTACTTTTGATATGCCGGGCTATAATATGAAATTGGACTAATAATTATTGGGTTAATTAATAATCGGGATTATGTTATTATTAATAACCAACGTTTTGCACTGAAACTCTAAGTATATATTGGTGTATAAATATAAGAGTATTTTGTATACGATGGAATAATGAAATCTTTGATATGCATGATTGTCTGTGAAATACTATGTATATAACATTTTGATATGAGGACACCTAGCTACAGGGTACGTAGCCTTTGATATACCAATACTTTGTCAATGCCCTAGTTACCGGGATAATGGGGTGACCGTATATTCGACCAGATATACGATTTTATTGAGCAATCAGGTGGTGGACTCCACCCTGCTATATGGATATTGTTACTGGTCCTGTACTATGAATCCACATATATATATATATATATATATATATATTGTCTGAATGCATGTTGTATATATATATAACATTTTTGGAAAATGAATTGCAGAAAATATATTATGTATGTAGTGTGTATACTATATGGTATCTATGTATACTCGTGTGTAGTATTTTTTAAGGGTTTTCAAAACAGTTTTTGTGAGGCCTGGAGCCGATCTGGAGTGTCGTTACCTCACTAGAGATTCTTACCCCATTTTCTTCTGTTGTCCATGCTAAACCTATTTTACAGGTGACATTTTGGATGCTCAACATCCGATCCGTACCTCAATCCTAGTGATACACTTCTTCTCTATAGTGAGTGCCCATCGTTCGGACTCTACTTTTGTTCAGTCGTTAGAGCTCCACATCGGGCTACTATTGGGATACTGGGCTACACTCTTTGTATTTTGGGATGCTTACATTATTTCTAACGGTTTTATGTTTTTTTTACTAATATTATTTTTCTATCATGTATATTCCTATATATATATATATACATTTATGGTTTCCTTTTTATTTATAAACGTTTTACATTTATAAATGTTTTTGAATAAATATTTGGATAAGTTGGGTAGATGTCTGTACACTGAGGCTTGTACGAGACGGGTTGGCCTCCCATAGACGGTTCGCCTCTTACGCCGGTCAAGGCTCGACTTTGGGTCATGATAGAAGGCTTGAGAATTCTCGAGAGACCTAAACTAGTTCAAGAAACCGTTGACAAAATAAACATATTGAAAAGTTGATTTAAGGCAAGGAAAAGAGTTATGCTAATCAACATCAAAGAGAAGTGGAATACAATGTTGGTGAAAAGGTTTTTCTTCGTGTTTCATTGTAGAAGGGAGTCATTCGGTTTAGATAGAAAGGTAAATTAACTCCTCGTTTTATTGGTCCATATGAGATATTGGAATTAATTGGATCGTTAGCCTATAAATTGGTATTGCCTCCAGAATTCTCCCAAATTCATAATTTGTTCCATGCAAGCATGCTTAGAAGGTATAAATCAGATCCCACCCATGTGTTAAGTGATCAACAGATTTGAAGTTGCTGAGAATTTAACATATGTTGAAGAACTAGTTGAAATTATCACTCAAAAGATGAAACAGTTAAGGAATAAGGAAATTTCTTTAGTAAAAGTATTATGGAGACATCACCCAAGGGAAGAAGTTACAAGCGAGGAAAAAGAGAACATGAAATACTGATATCCCCACTTATTTGAGAAATAGGAATTGAATTTCGAGGATGAAATTCTTTTAAGGAGGGGAAATGTAACAACCCAGCGCCAATTAACCATGCATAGCATACATATATTGGTACATGCATTTGATATGCATTTCCATTATATATAGTCCATCATTTATAATTGAAATATTAGTTTGGATTGTGTCAAATAAGGTTACAATAGAATAAAAGAATCTAAGTTGAAGAGAAAATGTGTATGAGGTATAATAAGATATGGATTAGAATGAGAAAAAAATAGTAAGTATGGTGAAAAGTGAAAGCTAACTTGTCTACATATGTATGTGTAGATAAATATCACCTATAATTTGACACCTGGCAAGACTTTCTTAATAAAAGTTATCCATATGTTTAAATGTTAATTGGACATTTGTTACTTATCAAAAGAATTTCATCCTCGAAATTCAATTCCTATTATACATGTACATATGACTCATTAATTAAGATAAGATCAAAATGAAAAAGAAGGGAGATATTTTTGGTGAGCTATCAACCTATTTCATATACATATATAACTATTTTCTTGTTCAAAACACAATCATAGCAGAAAACCACTCTCTATACCCAAAATTTCGTGCAAAATCACCCCCCACACACACAATTGACCATCAATTCCTCTAAAGAAGAATTTACAAAGGAAAGGTAATCCTGAACTCGTAATAGCTCTTGACTAGGCTCTGTTTCATTCATATTTTTGAAAATGTTAGAAATCGAGTTATAGGAAACTCAAAGAATGAAACTTGTGTATTTATGTGTCCTATAGATGTCTGTAAAAAATTTTAATCAAATTCTACGTAGTTTTGTATTTATGGTTGAAATAGTATAAACTACCCTAATCACAAATATTGTAGGAACAGTCTGTTTATAACCCGACTTAGGAGACCTTAGGAACTTAATTTGGAAAAGTGTAAAAATATAATTTGTGTGTGTGTGTGTGTGTGTATGTCTTCTACTGGAATGTAAAAAAGGCAAGGCTTAATTCCATGTATTGGGGATTTATACGTATTTATCTAAGACTGGTCATATTTATAGTTTCACATAATACAACTTGATTCTAGGTTTAGATCTAAATTCACTGAGATTTATTTATTTTACATTAGAATTTGACATTTTTCAGAAACAATGGTAGATGAGTTTAGTTTTTAAATCAATAAACCGTTTTTGATTTTGAGTTGAATAGAGTAAACCATGATCAAAACACTGAGTAAAGGTCTGGCTGCCCTATACAGCCCTTTACCTGACTTTGAAAATTTGTTAAATATTGTGTAAATTGAATTAGAAAACAAGGTTCATGTTATTAGAAATATATGTTTGTATAGTTTGTGATACAATTTACATAGTTTGATTTGAAGCTAAATTTAATGAGAAATTGTCATAATATTAGGTGATACTCAATCTGTCCTGAAGTAGAAGCAAAGCAAAAGATAGTCTGATTTTATAAATTCTCTATAAATTGTAAAATTGAATTAGAAATCCTACTTTATATGGACATAAAGCTTGGAATGTCTACTTTCAGATACAATTTACATAAATTTAATTGAAAATGTTTAACCTTATAAATATTAAATGGAACACAGGCTGCTTAGTTGAACTTAACTAAGAAAACAATATATGGACTAGTATATAACTTTACAGAAAAAAGCATTTGATATTGATATACATAATTTTAATATAGTGTATATCCAAAGGACCTAAATATTCATATATTGGAGAACAAGAAGTCATCGGTGCTTAGTATAAATATATCGAAGCTGGAGGTCTGTCCACTTGTTTGCTATATGATATGCAATGTCCCGATTTTGATGGTTTGTCTTGACACATGAATATATGATTACATGGAATGATTTGTTTACTACATGTGCAAATATTTGAGATATCTGGTATTGCTTACAAGCGACACGTGTATGATATTTGAATTATTTACGAACCTGTTATAGCCAAATACTTGAAATATAGTATGGTCTTAGCAAATATGACTTGTCGTTTGTCGTTCACAGTGTATATGATTTGATTTATCATTATCAGACGGATGATTATATGATATGACTTGTCCTTAACCAAAATATAGACATGATCTAATTTTATAGTTACAGTTACAATGAATTTGTATAGTTTGACTAAAGATTGAATTGGTATATGTCACTTGCATTATCGACTAAAAAGGCGGACTTGGCCAACATGCTTAAGTTCTCTTATAGTTACATAATATGATTTCAGACTAAACATCTCTACAAATACAGTACACGATCTGAGACTAAATGTCTCTACAGATACAATATATGATTCAAGACTTAAAGTCTCTGTAGTTGACAGATTTCGAGACTATATGTCTCTACAGATTTACAGTACAAGATTCGAGTTGAGACTTATCATATTCTGGTGAAGCTCCAAAATAAATTGGAATTGCATTCACTTGCATCGTTACATATTGTATGATTAATATATATATTTGGATGCGTATTCGATTTGTTGTGGACATATCGATGACAGTTTCACTCATTAAGTAATGACTCATATAAAGCGTTAAAATATTTTTTTTCAGGTTTTTAGCATCATACAGTTTTTGAAACTTGATCAAGCGTGAGGCTGATCAACGTATCTACATAGAACACATGTCATTTGGTTGGATCCCATACTCTTTCTCATCTACACCGTATCATCGTACATATGGCTTTGAAAGGATTCTCTGAATGTTATATGTACTTCTGTTTAACTTGTTCATATGTTTTGAATAAAAATTTTGATATGTACATCTGGATATGAATGATCTATATGAATGCCTATTTTTGTGACTGAAATTACATATTATAGTATAGTTATATGAAATGGAAGGGTGTGACATAACCTAGTAAACAACTATTACGAGTTCATGATTACCTTTGCTTTGTTTAAGCTCTTCTTTGGAGGAAATGGTCAATTGTGTGGGGGTGATTTTGGACAAAATTTTGGGTCTAGATAGTGGTTTGGCTGTTGTGATTGTGTTTTGAACAATAAAAGATATATATATTATATAGGTTGCCAACTCATCAAAAATATCTCCCTTCTTTTTCATTTTGATCTTATCTTAATAAATGTGTCATATGTACATGTGTTCATTAACCATTTGAGTATGTAGAAAACTTTTTTCTTAATATATTTGATAAGTAACAAGTGTCCAATTAACATTTAAACATATAGATAACTTTTATTAAGAAAGTCTTGCCATGTGTCAAATTTTAGGTGATAATTATCTACACATTCATATGTAAACTAGTTAGTTTAACTTTTCACCATACTTACTATTCTTTTCTCATTCTAGTCCCCATATTATTACACCTCATACACATTTCCTCTTCAACTTATATTCTTTTATTCTATTGTAACCTTATTTCACACAATCCAAACTAATATTTCAATTATAAATGATGGACTATATATCATGAAAATGCATGTACCAATATATGTATGCTATGTATGATTAATTGGGGTTGGGGTCTTACATGTGTATCCTTATAACTGTATGGGGGCCTTACTATTTCCTTAGCAGTCAAAATTATTGGAGGATTTGGCCTCCTCTCTTTGGTGATATTGTTGGTGGGTGTCACCCTGCCTCTTGAACACCTTCTAAGCCACCAGTGGTGTAAAATTTCATTGCCCCCCGAGGACTTGATTGACTTTTTTTTGTTTTGCTCCTTTAGAGTTGTTGGAATTCATAACTAAGTTTATGACATTTATAAGCATACATGACAGTGAAAATAACAAAAAAAAAATTAAACCTAGAATTCCACCAAGGATCCATGCACATCAACATATATGATTAGGGTTAGGGTTTTACCTTAAAACCAATGCTCAAATGTATGACTGAATGGAGTGTTAGTGTAGCTTTCAGTGCTCAAAATCGAATCTCCTTTCCCTCACGTTGCCTTTGCGTGAAATTGTCTAAAGGTATCCATACAAATAAGGTTGCTTAAAACGGCGATGTGTACTAGCACTTAAGAATCTCTATTCTAGTCTCATAAAAAATTTTCTCTCTTTGTAAGTGACACTTACAAATTCAGCATAGCCTCTCCATGTGTTAAAATTAGGCCAACTATATATAGAAACATAGAAAACCCTAATCAATGTGTATTAGGGGTTCATTTACTTGTCCTACAAGAATTAGAAATCCTCTTTAATAATGTAGTGTGCCGAATTTCCTAGACACATATGGATTAGGTTTTATTTTCCTTGTCACACAAGAAAAAATCTCCTAAAAAATAGGAGTGAGCCGAATTTTCTCTAAAAAATAGGAAGTGTGCCGAATTTTATAATGAGTTTATTAATGTTATTGGGCTTTTAATTACATGATACGTTGTCACTAAATAAATCACTCTTTTATTAACTCACATGGGCCAAAATTATGTCACACATAATAACATACCCAAACATGCCTAATCTTAATAATTAGTGATTTATATTAAAAGCATATTACATTAATGGATTATGTCTTATATCATATTTAAGACATGAATCATAAAAACCTAAATTATTAAAGATTAATCAAATTAATCAACTTAATAATTCAATTACCATAAAAGATAATATTTGTGATGTGATCCAACTAGTTTTAGTGTATGACCCAATAGGCCCACTCAAAATTGGCAATAAGCCTTGTCCCAAAAACTTGGGCCCATAGTCCATAAGCGGTATCTAATAAAACATTATGGCAATCCAAAATCGAGTGAATGTCGGTGATACGATTTTAACTTTTCACAGTTTTATATTTAGTCCTTTTGTCTCACGATATCTCGATTAAGCATAAGGTATGGTTACATGTCAACCTTATATGCTTAATGTGTTTCTTGATTCCAAGTAGGTTGATATAACAAATGACATTGATAAACCCTTTTATCAATTCATTTGAGTATGTATACATTCCATCAATCCTACTCATCAAGTGGCCAATAGATATCCCTGTTTTTAAGAGGAACAAATTTGTCACTCTCAATATCATTCATTTATAAGATTCATGACATATCCAATCATAGCATTTATTGTTACCCAGTTGTGGATAATATTTGACTAAGTTAAAACATGTGATTCCTCATGTAGGAGTCGATAGTGAGTTTCAGTCAGAGAACTCAAATATCACCACTGCATGAAAGCTACTTGTGACATTAATCCATAAAGTGATTTCATAGCAGGCTAGTCCAACACATGTTCCCTAACATGTATCTATGTTCTAAGTGATGTCTCACATCCATAATCAATAAAATGTGATTATCTACTTAGCAAAATGCTAACCTTAATTCATAATCATTCCCATGATAATAATCGATTAGGGACATTTAAAATAGTATTCTTTTAACTTTAAGGTTTTACTATCAAGTCAAACTTGATGACATAAGGAAGAATAAACTATTCAAGGAGGTTTTATCTTCATAAAATATATTACAATATTTCATAGATATGAAATGAAATGTCTCTTTATTATATGATAAATCGAATGACAATGTATATATATGATTGGACTAGGGCACCAAAACTAACAAGAGTTTCTTCCCTTTTGTGAGGCAGCTAATACACCTCTACAACATGCTTCTCCCTTATTTTTTCTATTATTTCTTGAAAGGTTGCCCCCTAAGGTGTTTTGCTAGTATCTTGGGTCCTTTTTGGAATCTATGGCCATATCTATAGCATGATTATCAATTTTCTCCCCAGCCTCTTGGTCTAACACCTTTAGGGGCTACCACCAAGTGTTCTGAATTGTTCCTCTAAGGGGACGCTAGGGGAGCTACTATAACATCCCACCAAAGTAGACAGTTGAAGCTAGTAGGTGAAACTACCTATTATGCAGCAATTCTGTGTTTCCACATTAGATAAGTGTCTAATGATGGAAAGGTTTATAAGTATAGGGACCTAACTACTTAAGTAACCTAAGCTTGAACTTTTGGGCTTAGTGGTTTGAAGCCTATTAGTTGTTAGATGTTGCTTAAGGACAATTGTGTGCTTACAACGGGTCATGACAATTATGGTATCAGAGCCACTCTGTGTGCAAACTTAAACGGTGGTTGGGAAAACCTCAACTGATGGTGATGGTGGGGCAAACCTCAGGAGTTGAGAGAGAATGCCTGAGTCTAGGTGAATCCCACATCAACAGGTTGAGTATAGGCGAATCCCACATCGACAAAACATGGGAGAGATTTTGGGAATCATGATTGGAAGTCTTGGCGATGAGGACGTCACAAACCTACGGTGGTATGAATTGTAGCATCCCACCAAAGTAGGCAGGTGAAGCTAACATGTGAAACTACCTACTACGCGATAACTCTATGTTCCCACATCGAATAAGTGTATAGGGATGAAAAGGTTGATAAGTATAAAGACCTGGTTACTTAAGTAACCTAAGTTTGAACTTTTGGGCTTAGTGGTTGAAAGCCTATTCGTTATCAGATGTTGCTTAATTACAGCTGCATGGTTATGCCGGGTCATGACAGTTACTACCTCAAGTGGGAATTTTTTCCTTTGCCATATCATTAATTTCATGGGCTTGAGCAGTGACCCCCTTCATACTAGCCATCTTATGGTTGTTTTGAATGGTCATTTAGTTACCCTGTATAGTCACAGTAAGGCTTTCAACAGCTTTGAGTATTTAATTAAAAATACTAGAATCAAAAATCATCTGGACAATTGGAGCTTGTACATTTTGAACTGATTGCACCTCTTCATGATCAAATTGAATGTTTTCTTCACTTGCCCTTGCTGTTGAAAGCGACACTCTTTTTTCAACGTCGAAAGTGACAACTGGCTTCACCTCCCACATTTCCAGAGTCGAAAGCGACACTCTTTTTTTCACTTCTTGTTTTCATCATTGTGTGTGTGGGTCCCACCGAGTGTGCCACTTTATTGTTTTCCTTTTTTTTTTGTAAAAGTTGGGAAGTCAATGCCGCTCTTTGGTGAATTTATGGACTGTGAGCTTGCCAAGGAATTTTGGTGTTCTTAAACCGAAATATATGATGAAAAATATAAAATAAAGATTGCACTTGAAATTTCAACTTCTATTAAGCAATTGAGAATGATCTAATGGACAAAATCGTTACTTTGGGTCTTTTGCCTTTTGGAACAATAGAAAAAATACAATGTCCGAAAACAATTGATGACAAATTTTTTAAAAGAAAATGAATGCTAAAATTGAAAAATAATTCAAGGACTAATGAAAACTTAAGAAGTTGGATTGGTTGAACCCATGGGGTATAGAAAGGTGTTGAATTTTGGAAAAAGAGACCCCCTTATTGCCACGACCCATAGTCGGGCCCGTGATCGGCGTACGAGGCAGACCGTCTGTAGAAGCCCGATCTATCCCGCACAAGTCTTTGTGATCAGATATACTACCCGACTTATCCAAATATTTATTTAAAACGTTTATAAAAATATTTATAAATGAAATAAAACTATATATATAAATATTTACCAATAAATATGTATATACATATACTGTATATCAAAAATATTAGTATAGTTATAAGTCATCAGAGTTATCCCAAAATACAACAGTGTAGCCCAATACCCAAACA
>CAODLS011300722.1:0-21639 GCA_948243855.1 Flueggea neowawraea | reverse complement strand
GTTTGTAGCAAGTAAGTTATTGAGTTGGTTGAATCGATTTAAATGTTTGAATTAAATTTGAATGCGAACCGTATTTGCCTAAATTGTTCAATTCTTTGCTTTGCAATCAATTTGATGAGATAAATGGGTGGCCAATTCAAATCGAATTCTTTGATCATTTGAACTCTTACTTGTGCTAGTTTGGGGTGTTAGTTGGGTTGCTTAGTACTTAATGCATATTTGGAATTCTCCGTTGTTCAGTTTATTCTTGTTATCTCGTAATGTGAGTCCCATGCCACAATAGATTGATTTTGTGAGGATGTAGCCCTTGTTTTAATTCTTTCTTTGCTTGAGGACAAGCAAAATCCTAAGTGTGGGGTAATTTAATCAACGCTCAATTATAAATATTTGTATTATCGAATTCATATCATTTTGGTTATAATTGAGTTTTTTTCATAGGTTTTATTATTTTATTGGTTCATATTTTGTTTTTCAGGTCATGTGATGGTGTTTTGATAAAATTGAATGGAAGCAAGCCAAAACGGATAATAAACGATAAAATATGAGGCACCACTGGAAAGACACGATTTAGGATTGAATGACATGACCGTGTAATTTCATTCATAACAAAGACAAGGTTCATAAGTCCAACACACAACCATGTAATATCATGTTCTGCCCGTGTCCAATTCGTCAGAGTCAAGTTCACATTCAGAATGCAAGACACGGTCGTGTAACTGAAGTTGTGTCCCTGTCTTACCTGTTTCGGCGCCAAACACATCAAAGAGCTGAAACGACGAAGTTTTAAAGCAAGACACGATTTTGAAACCAAAGACACGGCTGTGTAATGTCCTTATCAGACAGTGTCTTACCAAAACACACCATTTCGGCCTATTTAAGCTTGGAAGGAACTCTAATCAGAAAAGAGCATCCATTGACACACAAAAACAGAGTTCTAGAGAGCAAAAGAGCTGAGTTTCAAGGGGTGAACGTCCTTGGAATGGATCGACATCAAATCGAGTGGATTTCTTGAAGATTGAAGGATTCTCAATGGGTTCCTTCATTCTCTCTTGTTTTCATTCAGTTTGTGTTGTTGTTTCTACTGATATTATGAGCTAAACTTATGTGCATCCAGATGTAATGAACCCGAAGACTAATTTGTGATTGGGTTTTATTCTTTTGTTGATTTGTTCATGAATTGAGACTCGTCTATGATTTATAATATTGTGTTGTTGGATTGATTCTACTGGTGTTTTGATTCGACAATTGATTGCATGCGTGGGAATCGAGAAATTTATCATGTGTTTAGAATCGCTCATAGGTGAGAGGAGTTGCACGCAAACCTACAGATAGGTCGACGTAAGTCTTCCGGATTAAGGTCAAACTTAATATGGGAATTCATTAATTTTCGTTAATGTAACATGGGGGTATTAATTAGGAAGAGATTACGGTTAATCAACTTGATGTTAGATGTTAACTGAGTCGAGAGAGAGGTTAATGTATGTTAGGAATTCCTACGGTCCAATTGTATGAACAAGTGACTTAGTGACGAGGTCGGTTTTGCTTAGGTAGTCCTAGGGGGATTCAACATCTGCATGCTACTGTTACCTTTGATTGCCCGGTTCCTAAACTCTCTTTGTGATGTTGTGTTGTGGGCTGGTGTGTCTCCATTCCTTTTGTGTTTATAGGCTAGATAATAAAGAGAGTCATTACCGGTACTCTTAGTCTCTTTGGGATACGACACTCGGTACTCAAGTCCGCATACTACAATCGACCAGGTGCGCTTGCCTGCTACCAGATATCCAACCCAAACTATAGAGATTACGAAGAAATACAATATATCTAAATGCTACTAACTAAAATCGCATAAGCAACCCAAAGAAATTAACCATCATATGTCCAAATCACAAAGTCCTATTCAATCGATCTCATAAATTAATTCACTTAATCACAATTGAATTAAACTTAATTCCTCAAGTCTTATTCATAAACTTCATATTGTCTTCATATTTACACTATTCATTACAGATCCCTTATCATAAATGTTTAACTTCAAACAAAATTGTCAACCACGAAAATGATTATATCAACAATCATCACCAACGATCTCGCTACATTACTATTGATACTTAATTGTGATCAAATGAAATCACCAAATGAAGTTATTAACAAATCAATAACTATATACCACTCTTACCCTTAGGCTATTTCGCTAATATATCCAGTGTTAACCTCTATTACTATATATATCAGATACCAATCTCTATTCACCATATACCTAATTTTCTTAAAATCAATTGAATCAAGAAATATGTCTCAATACCATTCCTTCATTCAACTGATCGACTTTCAAACACTAATTATTAAGTTTTCTCCTTATATCAACTAATAAAATTTACATAAGGGTCCATTATTCATACTTTTAATACTCCAATACCATTGGTACCCCAAAGATTCTTACTCTTATTAGCACCAAATGTTTTTACGCGCATCATGAAATCTTAACCCATGTCTTCAATTTGTACTTCTCAATTTGATGCAAGAACGAAGGAATGGCAAGGAGAAAGGAAGAGGATCAAATTTGGGAGAGTTTGAATAAGGATGAATGTGTTTGGGAGTAAAATGGAGGAAGAGAAATCGAGTTTAAAGAAAGGAAAACACAAAACTGAACCAAATCAGTCAAAACCGAACCCAACAGCCAAAATCGAACCAGCCCACAAAAAAAACCCAACATAACCAATCAAAAAACAAACTCAACCAAAATAGTCCATAAAACGATCCCAACCAAACCCATTAATAATTTTTCAGCAACCCACAAAACCAAACCATTTCACAAAAATAAACCAAGCCCGCTCACTAGGACTCAACCAAATCGGCCAAATGAGTGAACCAAACCAGAGCATAACCGGACTGAAACTCACCTGCTTCTTTTTTTCAAATACCATAAAGATTAAATAACTTAAATCATTCCAAAACATTCATCATCCAACGTTCAAATCGAGACTCCAAGGATTCGAACAAACAAACTTTAATCGTCAATAAATTTAAGATCAAATCGAAATTAAGCGAGGTGTTATGACGACGAACAGTAAAGAGGTGGGTTTGAGTTACCTACCTTGATATCATCTAAAGAAAATAGCGGACATCGGATGCAGCACCTAATTTGATGTTGGTGTCGCGAGCAACCCACAGTCAAGTTATCAACATGAGTGTCTGGCTTGTTCGCAGTCGAGCTGCCACACTAAATCGGGATCGACAAACAATGAAGAATGGTGGGAGGAAAGGAAGAAGAGGGATGACGCTCTTGTCGGAGAAAAGAACCAGAACATTTTTTGTTCTTCTTCCTCCCTTTGTCATTTTTATTTTCCTTTTTATGTTGGTGTTTTCACTTTTCTATCTAAAATGGGTTTTATAAACACCATTTATGTGCTTTATTGGGCATGCCAATTGGTGTTGGTCCACAATCCTAGTATAAACCTTGACCGATCAGGTTTTTTTCACCTGTCATGCGCACTTTTTCCAACATCTTCCACTCGCACATGACAAAACCTCAACTCATCATGGATCACGATGGAACTACTACCAATCATGATAATAATCTCGTCTCATACAGGCAAATATATGCGACCAGCAGACGACGAGAGCGTATTTGCTATACACCTGTTAGAGTTACATAACAACTCTTAACTCAATTCTACTAGAAGACATCTCTTGTAGAACAACTCCATTCTGCCAAAGTGTATACAACAACTCCATCCTGCTAAAGTATATGGATGTAAAGGTTTATAAGTATAAGGACTTGGCTACTTTAAGTAACCTAAGTTTGAAATTTTGGGTTTAGTGGTTGAAAACACATTAGTTGTTTGATGTTGCTTAAGAACAACTGTGTGCTTATGCTGGGTCGTGAAAATTATGGTATCAGAGCCACTCTGCGTGAAAAATTGAACAATGGTAGGGAAAACCTCAACCAATGGCGATGGTGGCAAAACCCTCAAAAATTGAGAAGGAGGGCATACGTTTAGGTGAATCCCACATCAGTAGGTTGAGTATAGGAAAATTCCACACCAATAAAACACGGGAGAGATGATGGGCATCATTATTTGAGGCTTGGCAAAAAAGACGTCACTAACCTAAGGGGGTGAGAATTTTAACATCCCACCATAGCAGGCAGTTGAAGCTAACAGGTCATGCAACCTACTTTGCAACAGTTGTCTATCCCATATCCTATAAGTGTATATTGATGGAAAGGTTTATAAGTATAAGGACCTGACTATTTAAGTAACCTAAGTTTGAAGTTTTGGTCTTAGTGGTTGGAAGCTCATTAGTTATCAGATGTTCCATAAAGACAGTTACATGCTTTTGCCAAGTCGTGGCAATTGCAAATGCTTCGAGGGACGAACTTCCCCTCTTACACCAAACAATCCACATAGCCAAGTTTATTTTCCAAACTTGTCACGTTTGATTGATTCAATCATGACTATTAATGGCAAGGTAAAGTAGTCAAACTTAACTACACATTTTGAATGTATTAAGGGTTCTAAAGGTAGGTAGTACAGAGAATCACATGTTTACGACAGGGTCTCACACTAGGAAAAATGGGATCGTTTATCAATATTTTCCACCCCCATGGTCATATATATAGCGCACATGGTATAATCATGTGTTATGGTGTTTTTTCCTTACCTTAGAAAAGCGCATTTTTATACAAGATTCTAAACACCACACAAAAGCTTCGATTATGATGCATCTCACCATCTAACCTTAATCAACACCTTAACAGGATTAATTCTAGCTTTAAGACAGAATATGCCAAAAATGTCTCAATTTTAGCATATGATCATTTAATGATCGCCATATAAATTTATCCTATGGAGTACATGACTTTCCATACTAATTTTCTTGCATTTTTACAATCAAATCATGATAGTAAAATGCAAGACAACCTCTTGATTATGAATGTGCTCTAGATCTCTTTCTACGTTCAAAACTAGCCTCACATTACTTCTTTCCCCAATAAATTGGGAAAACTAAGGTAAATACATGTGTGGGTGGGTTACTTCTTTGTCCAACATGCTTTTCACACTCAATACTGCAAAAAAAATATAAATTCCCAACATTTGTGCTTGTGTATTGCCCACAATGATCTTATTAAATATCATGTTTTGAGGGATTACACATTTCTTGTGCCATGTGGGTCTTAAGGAACTTATTACTTATAGGTTTTTACCAATGGATCTACAATCACTTCTCGTATGGACTTACATTCCAATTTTACTTCTCCTTGTGAAACTTGTACAAAAGTTCACTTGTCCTTATGCAACCAAGTCTCTCACAAAATGATACTTGATCTCAATTTGCTTAAACTTATAATAGATCTTCTCGATCAATAAGTAATCAAAGTTGATTGTCACTAAGAACTGTTGTTGGTTCTTTAAGTGGATAATGCTAAGTGGGTCATTCCACCATATAGCCAACCCTCCTACTTTACTGCAGCTTATGAAGTTATGGTCTTAACTTTTCTTACCACACACTTATATGTGTTCCTCTCTATAATGCAGAAATGCAGTTCTGCCAAGTAAGAACACATAACCAGATATGGACGTCCCTATCATCCACATCACTTGTCCAACTAGCAATTGTGTCTCATTTTATCGCAAGCTTTTATGATAACACAGTGTCTTGCAATGCTTCTAACTCATTCACTACTTTTCAACATCCTCCTTATGTGTTAGATCAATATTTGTTAGCTAACTTGACTGAGTAGCAAACTCTAGGCATTGTACACACCTAGGCATTTTCTACAAGACATGGTCTTGTAATCAACACGTGTACTCTATACTATAAAATATATTCACATGACATTTGTGTGAAGAACATTCCTTACACATTTTTCCTTTCACATAGTTTGTGGACACACGTAAGTTCTAAGAGACTTACTCTTGGTCATGAGATATCTATAGGTTATGCATTTCTGCATCTTAAAGCATTCAAATAATTTTTTGATCCATCTCACTTGAAGAGGGACAAAAATTCACTCGAACGATCTCTTGGAGTTTGACTCTAAGGGCAAACCATATTATAATTCTCAAAGTTGGATCTCAACCATTCTTTGGTGTCATTCAAGTATGCTAGACCATTTTTAGCTACAAATATGATGTTCACACAAGGTAAGAATGAAAAACTTAACCTTGAAACACATGGCATTATCATAACGGATATGAATATACCCTTCTATTGAAGAATGTCAAAGGTCATACCTCGGCTGATGAAACCATCAGGTTAAACCATATAGGTCTCTTCTCCAAATTCTCTATTGAGAAAATGAGTCACTACATCTATTGATGTAGGTCGAGGTATAGACTAGCGCAAATTCTAAAGTCTATTTGATAAGGTAAATCTTTCAATAAGATCGACTTTTCCAATCTCGTTGACTAAATCCCCTTTTGCGATTATCAATGTCTTACTCGATCTATTGTTCACATTTCCACTTATCTCCAATTGGTGTTTTCCTTTTGGGTAGATCAACCAGTTCTCAAACATGATTCAATCTCAAATGGCATTTTTACTTCCATTGCTTAATCCATGCAACTTTCATTGGGATGAATAAACCTCTATCATACTTGCAGGTTCATCCTTGATTTGTGTGGTTACTAAAAAGATCATGATCGATTCATTTATTGAAAAATTTCATCGTAAGACCCATCCCTTTTAGTTCTATGCATTTTTGAAATGCACCTACTAGGTTCAAGCTCCATATAGGAACTCCCACTGGAAAATAGGAATCTTACTTCCACTTAAGTTAGGATCAAGAACATCAGCACACACTAGAGGTAGATGAGATAAAAGTTGAATTCTTCCAAGATCTAGTCGATGCATCCCTTTCAGGGAAATAAATAAAAATCGCTCAGACCAATCTCTTGAGATTTTTAAACTCAACGGTGTAATCTACATTACCCAACTTTCTTCCTCATCATTTTTCCTCATTATGCTTAAGAATTCTCCCACTCGGATGGAGTGATCCTGAAGGACTTTGTTCCTGAGTCTCAAAGAAAGTGAAATCTTTTTCATTTTATCACAGTTAAGAAATCTATTACCCTAGGAATGTGACTTCTTATGACTCGTTACTATGCCAATTTCTTATTATCCCACTGCGAATGTGCCATTTTGACACAACAGGGTGTCTTTATAGCCAAGGTATCATAGATATTTGTCACGACCCATCTCGCGCAAGCCGAAAAAACATAACCAAACCATATATTGAAAACGATTCCGAAATCATTTTTTTAAGTAGTAAGTAGAAATCCAAATATTGTTTGAACCATAAGTTTAAACAATAATAACAATATATCTAATAAATAATAAATCTTGATTAAATACCAAATAAGTTTCCAAAACATATACCCACAATCTAACCGGTTTGGAGCTGCTAACAAAATAAATATATGGGCCCAAACAAAAGGACATTGACTGCAACTGCAGAATGCCGCACCAGGTGTTGAAAGCTGATAAGTCGCAATTAACCAAAATCACCTGCAATAACGAGTACAGGAACATAAAAAAAAGAAAGGGGGTAAGAACCCTAGTGAGGAAACGACACTCCAGATCGTCTGGCACGTGCCTCACAAAGACTGTTTTGAAAATGTTCAAAAAAGTCACATGTAGATATAAGTGTACATACGTATACACGCTATACATAGAACAATACTTTTTGAAATTCGTTATACAGATTTGCTATTATTATTGACATTATTGCAAACATTTCAAATATTGACATTATTGAAACGTATACACGCTATTACTTTAGCATCACTCAATTATAACCCCAATCATCACTTTTTGAAAGCAAACAACAAATAGTTATACAGATTTGCTAAATATTTATTTCAAATAAAATATTTAGTTTTAAGGATATGAAATAGCCCAAAATATTTCCTTTTCAAAAACATTTACCAAAATTCATATATGTTTTCCCAAAACCAATAACAAGTCATAATATCGTTTTTTCAAAATACAATCGGAGAGCTTCAGGAAGGTGTATCCAAAAATTCATGTATAAATACACATGTGCTATTTAGGTAATAACTATTAAAAATCATTTCAAAAACGTTTGCAATAAATTCAATAATAATCACATAATACCAGTGATAGGGGACCAATATTAATAACAGTAACAATAACAGTGATGATTGTGGACTCCACCACATTCGATGTCAAATCATGTGTTGGATCAGAACACATAGCTGCCGGCGACCCTAGTAGCTAGGTTTATCATATCATTGGTATACCAAAGGTCACATTTATCCCCGTAACAAAGGCGCCCCCTATCTAAATAGTTTATTAAACATATACAGATATTTCTTTAAAAATATCCAAATAGCAACGTGCCGAACATACATCTTGTTTATTCAATAAATCAAATGTTCAACCGAAAAGTTTATTAGCGAAACATCGCAAAATACTAAACGTAGTATTTTTGCAAAAATACATTTAATCCAAAAACAATTACATGCTTAACAAATATCTTAAACCATAATAAATATTAAAGAATAATATTTATTTCAGAAACCATAAAAAATCCAACCAAAAACATTTATTAAAAAACATAATAAATTTTAAGTAGACTTTCTAATAACTTTAAATCAAAATCATTAATCATGCAGTAGCGCATATATAAAAAAGTGAAGGATATATAATACGTATATATCAATTCAAAAACAGTAAGCTGATTATTAAATACATAATCCAATTATTAAATTAATCAATCTTTAGATTAGTCCAATTTCAGAAATAGGTTCTGAACACATCAAAAATAATATAGTTTAGAAGATACAACCTATGTGTCTGAAGCTGCCATTTCACTCACCTGGAAATCCAAGTTGAATGGCTCAAACATGTACCACCGGTGGTCGGCTAATCTCGCTGACCGAGATATGAAGCTGAACAACAATATATATATCAAATGAATATATATAAGAAAAAAATTCGAAATGTGGTTTAAAAAACTTCAATTCAACATCCCTTTTATAGAGGCTATTGCTCACAAGCCAAATTATGCTAAATTTTTAAAGGAGATTGTGGCTAACAATAAGAATTTGGAGGAATATACAACAATTACCTTGACTGAAGAGTGTAGTGCGGTCATCCAAAATAAGCTTCCTCCAAATCTCAAGGATTCAAGGAGCTATATTATCCCATGCACCATTGGCACTCATGGGATCAATAAATCCTTGTGTGATTTGGGATTTACGGTGAACCTCATTCCATCCTCCATATTCAACAAACTTGGGATTGGAGAACTTGAGTCGACAATCATTTCACTCCAACATGGTTCCATCAAACACCCCATTGGAGTTGTGGAGAACGTCTTGGTTAAGGTTAGTAAATTTTATTTTCTCGCTGATTTTTATATTCTTACAATGGATAATGAATTGGAGCTTCCTATTATACTTGGTACACCTTTTTTAGCAACAGGGGAAGCTTTAATTGATGTAAACAAGGGAAAATTGACTTTTAGAGTAAGGAGTGAAACACAAGATTTTAATGTTTTTAGCAATTTAAAAATGCTCTCACTTGAGAATGGTGATGGTGATGCTAAAGTAATAGAATCTTGTTACATGTTGTCCACAAATCCCACACCACAACCTTTAAGTGCTAAGAAAAGCAAGGAAGAACCTAATGCAAAACCAAGAGAATGTCCATCAGAACAAAACTAAGAGTAAACCTAGTGCAATGGAGAAAAATAATGTTGAAGGGGTTTGTGGTATAAAAGAGAAAATTTAAAAAAGAAAATGGTAATATTTCATTGAAGGGTGAGTTCTTCGAGGGACAACAAGTTTAATTTTTTCCACCCAAAAATCACATTCTTTAGAACCCCATATTTAGTGGTGTGGCCCATGTTCAATTGCTAAAATTAATCTATGCGGTGCCATTGACATTGTGCTTAATGATCACAAACCAATCACCGTTAACGGAAAGAGATTAAGATCTTGCATGAAGTCTACCACAAGGATTATTTGGTGTCACAAATAGATCCAACATCTTTGTTTGAAATGACGTTCAACTACTTTCTGTCTGCAATGACATTAAGTTTTGATTATCTTTTACTTTATGCATTTGTCTTTCAAGTTTGCATTGACTAAAAGCAAGTAGGATTAAGTTATATGCCTTCATGTTCATCTACCGTATATCATGCATATACACTTGTGTCTAGTAACGTTTCTTGTCTTATGCCTAAAAGTGGAGTCGTGCATTCAATGAAGAAGCAAAAGCAAGCAAAGCGGGAAACAGAGAAGATTTCTTAACCTTACCCCTCTTTACTTTTAATACTTAATTTTGAAAATTGAACGTATCCCTTTGTTCATTGCTCTTATTAGGGATGATATGGCATTACTTTATCAAACATTGGAGAAAATATTCAAAATAAGTATGGGGGAGGGGTTTATTGAATGCTTGATGCTTAATTTCTTATGTAGTCTTTACTTGTGCATGATTTTGCTTAAAAATGCTTGAAATGTTTGCTTTAATTGTGCTTCAATTTTTTTAGAATGCATCAAAGTTAAAAAGAATAAAGTTGAACTGAATTTGTTGGAGAAATTATTGTAGTGTGTTAGTATGGTTTTAACATGATTAATTAAGGAATGTATGTTATTTGACGAATGTAGGTAATTTGGCATTTTTAGGTGCAAAGGTTGGAAGCTCAATTATCAACAACCTTAGTCTTTTAGTGGTGGCATTATAAAAAGCTTGCGAACATGTTGCTAAGTTGGTTGTGCTCGAATGATTAAATTGTGTAAAATTTAGAGTAGGCTTGGCTTATTCAATGGGTTAAGTGCTTTTATTGAATGTTTAAATGGTTAAGCTTCACTCTTGAGGGTGAACCTAAATGAGGATAAGTGCATGGGGTCCCAACCTCCAGGTAGAAATAATAAGTACCCTTGTTAATAATAAATAAGCGTAACACAGGGACCATTAATTCGCTAACTCGTTTATAGCACCCAAAATGAGAGTAAAAGCGATAAAAAGAAATTATAATGAAATAAAATTTGAAGTAAAGCACTAATGATTGGAAATGAATGAATGATTCGAAGCTTTTCCTAAAACAAAAGGAAAACTTATTCTAAGTCATAGCAATTTGGGAGATAAGCTTTAGAGATGCCAATAGATTAGGGGACTTGATAGTTGAACTTACGAAATTGCCACTTTTCAATGACAACATTTGGTTCATGAGATTAATAAATAGCGCGGTTTTCCTCTTTTGATCATTCTACTTGCATACTTGTATGGTGTAAGAATTATTTGGCTCTTCAAGTTGAATTGTATTCTTCCCCTAGGATTGGGATTGGTTTGTTTGGGGGCAAGAAAATAAGAAAGTGTGTATGTGTGTAGGTGGGGGGGGAGGTTTATGTATGATAAATTTACATGGTATTCAAGCATAAATGGATGGAATTTTGGCCCTAAGTGTACTCAAATATCCATAAATTTATATTATTTTCGTGTTTTGTGTAGAGTGGATGTGAATCCATGGAATGTGGATGAAAAGTGTTGAAAAGGGATGAAAAAAGAGTGTGAAGAGAAGTTAGAGTGATGGGAAAAAGTGGAAGAAATATCAGCTCAAAAGGCACCACGGTCGCCACCACACCCATAGTCATGGCGAAGCGCCACACCAAACGCCATGGTTTAAGAAGCAGACCATGGTTATGGCCCTATGACCGTGGACAAGGCCACACCCTACCCACTATGATCGTGGCCAAAGCCACACCCTGGACACCTCGGTCATGGCTCCGCTCCATAATCAACTTTGCCAATCCGAGCAGGACCATGGTCATTGCCTCCTAAGGCCACGGATGTGGCCCTCCCAGATGGAGGAGAGAGAATTCTGATGAAAAGACAAATGTGTTGGGACCAAGGCAAAAGTTAGGGGCATTTTTGGTAGAATTTATTGTAGGGTTTTGTGGGCTTGTAAATGGGTATATGTAAGTCCCAGTATGGAGGAATAGAATGGAAATCCAAGAGGGGGTGAATTGGATTTTTAGCAAGTTAAAAACTTTTGTGAAAACCTTTGGCAAATTAAAACAAATAAAAAAGTTTTCTTTCAAACTTAAATCAAAGAGTAAATTCAGAAGCTCTAAAGATCCAATCCACACACTCTACAATAATGTAAATCAAATCATGGTAGTTATTGCTTTTCTTTTGCGAATTGATCACCATTAGTACTCGTTCCCTTGCATTTGATAACTTTGGAATACTCATTGGTAAAACTACATCGACACCCATGCGTTTACAAGGAGCCGATCAAGTATTTTTTCAACAGGACTTTCTCCGATTTGATGGTCTTCCCAGTGCAATTTTTCAACGAAACTTAGGCACTTAACGTTTTTGAGGTCATTGATCTTAATATCTTTTGTCAGAATTTCAAAATTCCAACTTTCAGTTTTTGATTCCATACAGACTCGAAACAAAATAGACCGTAAAAATAGAAATTCGAATACAACAAAAATATAGTAGGTATTCCAGACAGAGATCAACACAAATTTACAATCAAAACATGTAAATTCATGCCTTGCTCTGATTCCAAAGAAAGAAAGTTACGCATGTCTAACCAGCGAACAGTAAAGAGGTAGATTCAAGTTACCTACCTCGATTTCAAGGGAAGACAACAACATACAGCGGATGCAGGACCTAATTTGATGTTGTTCTCGCGATCAAACCACGGTTGAGTTGTCGATAGGAGTGCCCAACTTGTTCGCAAGCTAGATGTCATACGAGATCGGGATCAACAAACGATGAAGAATGGTGGAAGGAGAGGAAGGAAAGGGACGACTCTCTTGTGGGAGAAAAGAACAAGAACGTTTCTTGTTCTTTTTCCTCCCTCTCTCATTTTTTTCCTTCTTATGTTGGTGTTTTCATTTTTCTCTCTAAAATGGGTTTTATAAACACCATTTATGGGCTTTATGGGCTTATCTTATTCCCAACTTAATTAGGTTTGTTAATTGGTCTCGATCCACGGTCTCTGTACACAACTTGATTGACCGGGTTTGGTTCACCCGTCATGGGCAGACCGCTTTTTCCAACAAATCTCAAGACAATTCACCCAAAAAAATGATAAATATCTATTCTCATTTTTTTAACTGAGAAATATATGCTCTCCTTTAGATCTCGAAGAAGAAGAAGAAGAAGAAGAAGAAGCAATGGATACTAATAAATCATGAGAGCAAAAATCACATTATAAAATAAGATTTGTCACACCTAGCTAGGGAAATGAAAGTCAAAAGACAACGCATGCATAAATTGAATTGTACATGCTTCCGTATATATACATGTACATGTCTCTCTGTCTTTGTTTCAATTGACTCCTTTTGCTTTCATTTTTTTATTGAACGACAAGAAATGAAGTCATGAGCCAAGTAAAATAATTGGGTTTAGCAATTAAAAATTCGGACACTTAAACTTTTTTCAAACTAAAAAGAAAAGGAAATGGAGTCATGAACTACAATTAGAGAACTATATAGAAGTGAGAGAGGTACCAAAAATTAATTGTACAACCATTTTCTTGTGTGTGTGTGTGTGTGTTTTTTTTTGTCTTGATTCCATTCATGTATGGCCTAACAATAAAACAAAATGGGAAACTTTTGTTATGTGTCATGGAAGGGAGTGAATCGTTACTTGATAATAAAACTCATCCCTATATCAAAATAGCTTTAGAGAAGGTGGGTAAAGTTACTTAAGTTAGTTTTTTTAGGTGACTTTCATGTCTTCTCTAATCATGGGAACATCCTTCAATCAAACAAAACCAAGAAGTGCTCTTTTTGGGGATAAAAAAATGATTTAAGGGTTGAAAATGATCTTTAGCTTTATTTTGGAGGAGGCTACGGTAGGCAAATGGTTTATTTAATTGTTTCTGTGTTTGTGTTGCTTGAGGTGTGAGGTGTCTTGAGAAGGGAGAAAAGAACTTGTGACGACCATCCATTCTTGCCCATTTTTAGCCAACGAAGAAACAAAAAAATGTGCAGAAAGATAAAAGAGAGAAGGACATTAAAATATTTGGAAAATTGACTTCCGTACTTATAAACCTAAACTGCTAACGATTTGATCCCTGAGATATGCTTAGTTGCAATTTTTCATCCCTTGCTATTATAAGCTTCTTCTTCTTTTTCTTTCAGACAAGTATATTACAAGCTTTTGCTATCCAATGATTGTTTATGATTTATTCACTAACAGTATCATATGCTTCTGTTGTGTAACTGCAACAAAAAAGCCGTTAAATAATAATACTATTATTATTATTATTATTATTATTATTATTATTATTATTATTATTATTATTGATTCTAGTGAAAAAAGAATATAATTGGAGAATCGAAGATAAAATAGTAATTTATTTCTAGCTTGTAATTTATGATATTCAAATGTATAAATTTTATATTCTAAATGTTGCTAAAGTATTGTTTAAATTGAAGTTGCTAGTTTAATAAATAATATAGAAATCAACAATAATGAAACCGGTTGTTCTTCCTCTAAAATTAATTTATAGAGCACAATGGCATTTAAACCTTATAATACCAAGAACTAGCAAGAGAAAAAAGATTGCAATATCAATTTTATGGTTTCAAACTAAGTTCATATGAATTATAAGTTTGAGGACCATCAAGATAAATAAGTCTGAGGAACATGAAGATAAACATTGTATTAAGAAAAAGAGCATTGCATTACCTGAACACCAAATTGTTAATATTTGATATTTTTGGGGACTGATGCGTACTTGTTAGGGATGCTTTGGCCACTTTACACTCCATATGGCAATTGTTGCCATAGCGTTCACATGGGTTGGAACATATTAAAACTAAATAAAATCCTTTCTCGCACTGACATGTCCAAATCAGGGTTTCCCTAAACAATCCTTGAAAAAAATTCTTGAAGCCTGTTCCCAACTCCTTCCCAGTTCCAACATTAATACCCAAAAAATCAATCTTATTGTCTCTACACAACCAAACCACTCTCACTCTCCCCACCTACCATAATGCCCCTCTTCATTTCCCATTTATTCACATCACATGATATTTTATTATGTTAACTTTTTTCCTATTTTGGCGAGAAAAGTAGGATATGAGGCGACCAATGGCCGCTTATCTCTGTTAGACATGAATATGTGAGTTCTCTCTTACTATGAAATGTTTGAAGAATCATACCTAAATTTAACATGAATCTATCCTCGTCACCATAGCCTCAGTCGTTAGGACGAAATAGATCGGCCGAATCAAGATGTTAGTTAATATGCATGTTGCATATTTAATAATCATGCATATAGATTTCTAAAAAATATATATCAATACCTTTATTTTTCATACTACAGTTTATTTTTGTAATTTTGTTCCGCGATTCACGATAACAAATGCTTTATCATTTTAAGTTTAAATATTTTTTTGGTTCATTTTAAATTTAAATATTTTGAAGATAAAATATTTTGACTAAATGGTTTGATGCAATTAAGAATAAAAAAATATGAGTAATTGTCACCTATAATTTACATCGATAGTGATGGAAAATGACACCTTTATTTGACTGTCCACTTTCACAAATTTAGAGCTAAACCCTTCTTGACCTCAAAGAAATGAATTGAGAAATTATGGAGAACTGAAAGCAACACTGAATGAAAAAAAAAAACCATCAAGGTGAAAGCTACTACAAACATGTTCAAAAAGCATGTTATTGGTAAGGATATATAAAACAAATGTGAGACAACATTGTGTCACACAACCTTATGAAAGGCCCGTTTCTTCATGACATGACTTAATTATCATTATTTGGTAAAACACTACTTAATACTTATCCAATTAACTAATTTGCTTCTTGAAACTAAATTATAATAAAAAATGACATCTCTATCTTGTCATAAACACTACTTAATAGATATCCAAAGAATGCTGTTGTTTTCCCCTCATCACTGCTGCAGGAAGCAAAAGCAATCTACATAAACTCCAAAGTGGTTTGAAGTTATTTTCCTTTCTCCCTTACGTGGATTTTAAAGAAAATTGTGAACAAATCTAGAACAATATCATGCTTGTCCTCTTAAAAAATAAAAATCATTTTTCTCCATCACACGTGTATATTTGTCAGTAGAGCTGGTAAAATGCATATTTATAAAAAAAATAATGCAAACATGAAGCACATTTTTAACATATTTGTCCCTCAATTCTAACCCATATTTTTTTACATGTTTTAAACTGTATATTTAATAATATTCATTGTATTATAATTTTATAAATATTATATTTTTTTATTTTTCTATTATTAAAATTATTAAATCAATAATATACAATTTTTAAATTTAAGAAATGTCCCTTAACGATTGTCACAATCACTTAACTAAAATGTTGTCCGTTTTGGACATTAATATGCAATTTAATTCTATTACGTGTATATATATATAAGTAATTCTGATTTCATGTAATGAATGTGAACCCTGAACTTGTATTGATCGTGTAATTTCTCCCCTGAATTTCACAATCGCTTACAGATTCCCTCTAACTTGCAAAAATCGCTATTATTACCCCTCAAATGTTGAAAACATGATTGTTTAACACCAAGCCGCCTTGTTTGTCTCCCATGTGTGTGACATGGATTTTTAAATGGCAGTGTGGAAAATAATTGACGATCCTCGTGGACCATTAAACTCATAGTTCTTAACCGAACCGAAAGCCCACCCAACCAAAACCCAACTATTGAACCATTAAACCCACGCAACCAAAATCAACCCTTCTTCATACTCACCTCACAAACCCTAGCAAACAAACGTCGTCCCTTCTTCTCTCTCCCCCTCCCTCGATCTCCCTCTCTCTCTCTTCGATTTGGAAGTTGCATTTTTGCCCTCCATTGAACCATTAAAGCAACCCAACCAAAACCAACCATTTTTCTTCTTCTCCTCAATATCCCTCCCCTGATTTGCCTCTTTTTATTCCTCTCAATTTGTCACTCCCTCTCAATCTCCTTCTCAATTCGCCACTCTCTCCCTCTAAAACCCCATCGGTCTTGCCATTTGGCTCATAAAGGTGGGCTAATCTACGAAGAGACTCGTGGCTTGTTGAAGATTTTCTTGGAGAATATGATATGCGATGATGTGATTTACACCTAAGTATAAAACAACATTGAGAGAGGTTTGTTATGAACCTATAGAAAACAACTTGTTAGCCTTGGAGGTGTTGAGTCGGAATCAACCTCGTGTATTGGCATTGTTGGATTGAGCTGTAATCAATCATCGTTATAGTGGAAATCCTAAGTAGTGATACTTAGGTAGTGGACGTAGGAATCGAGTTGGCCGAACCACTCTAAATCTTGGTGTTGATTTCGCTCTTACATTTAAAGTCGCTTCTGCTCCATAAACATTATCCAAAGCATAGACCGAAATTCTCCAACATATAATACTAAAGACTATACAAATAGAATTTTGAATTAGCATGTTTATAACATAAAGCAACTAAAATAGAAGGCATGTTTATTTAGAAACATGTAACATATAGGATGTCACATATTTTTCAAATATCATCATTCCTTTAATGATGACAAATTCTAGTTTACCCTCACATTATCAATCATCAAAATCACTGTTAAACTTAAATAAGTTCAAATTCAACTTTTTTTTTTAGTTACAGAAAAAAAAAACATCATCTTCAATTTTCACTATTTATTACAAATATGATATATTACTATGTCATATATGCTATAGGCAAAACCTTTCTATATATTATGTACTTACTCAAAGCCACTATTTTTTCCATTAATAAAGTTGTGGAGTGTTGTTGGCAACACCTTTGGCTCAAAAGTGACTATGTTTGTGGTTTCATTATTCAAGACTAGGCCACTGGATGTTCCTTGGTGTTGTCGTCTTCAGTAGGCGTAATGTCTCAGTCAGCTTAATCATATGTTTGTGGTGGTTTCTCATTTGTATAGAGAAAGGAATAAGGTTGCTGATAGTTTTGCCAATTTTGGTGCACGTAACCTGGGTTTTCATTGGTGGCATTCTTTTTTGGATTTTTGTAGCCATCTAGTTTGGGATGATTTATCTTCTAGGGAGAACTACCATTTCAGGTAGTCTCCGGATTTGAACAATTTCTATTGATTTTTCTTTTCTATTAATAATATTTGGCTACTCAAGAAGGTGATACATGTATTATTAGGGTGTCAACTTAGTTGAAATGCTATGGCGCACCACTAATTCTTATAGTCCAAGCATTTCATGAAAAAAAAATATACAAAACTTACAACTCTCTCAAACAAGTCCTGATTAATAAATCAAAACTTTGATTTAGAATAGAAGTTAACCTATAAAAGAGAAAAAAAAAAAACAGTGTCCTCGTTGGCGCCACTCAACGGTTTATTAAGTTGTGTGCCACCACTTGGTGGTAGCTGTGTAGGGTTAATGTTTCAGCCTACGAACTCGGCCAGGAATGGATTAGTGCTATATTATATTCCACCCGGTATGCTTAACCATGTGCACTACATTACTATCAGAGAGTTGGATTACTTTCTGTTTTATTTTAAACAATTTTTTTTGTGTCCATTAACTTCTAAATCAAATACCAAATCTTTTAACCCCAATTGTATACCTCACTAGATTTGGAATATAATCTTAAGACATCCCACGAAACAAAACCCAGTTGAAGAAAGTAAATGAGATCTCTTGAATATGATCCTTCTGATATTTGCTCTAATTTAATTTCTGAACGAAGTTTCAATATAGACTTAGAACAAGTTTTACATATTATTGAGTTAACTTCTTAATCAACTATTTATTATTAGTTTTTAACATATTTGATGCAGTTAATTATCCCATATGCCTCTTGAAAAGTTTTAATTTGTAATAATACACGTCATAGTTTCTATATTATAATAATAAAAATTTTTAAATTTTAATTTGTAAGAATTTCATTTTTTAAACTATAAATTTTAAAAATGTTACATGGATCCAGTGGAGACTTATGAAGACCTCCAATTAACCATTGAAGACTTATGGAGACCCTTGTAGACTTTATAGACTTATGAAGACTTTTAGTAGAGACCATTAGAGACCAAGATCACCAGCCTTAAAGTCACTGGAGACCCTTGGAGAGCAAGACCTCTAGTGGAGAACCTTGAAGACCTAATCTGATATTTTTGCAAATTAGTTTTTGAGATGACATTTTTAAAAACCAGTTTTCTAAATTGTTATAAATGTGTGATTTCCCTATTTGATGTGGCATGGGGTCGAGACCCACAAAGCCCAATACGAACTTGTGGCCCAAGTCCATGAAAATCAAGGAATAGATGATCCACCTTTTGCCAAAATAAAACAGAGTTAATTATGCCATGTATCCAAAATGAAATACCAAAATTGTTAAATAGGCAAACATAATTTCAATTTTAACAAATGAAAACAAGCTCAAATTTTTTTTCAAAAATGCCACATTTTCGAAACATATTTAAAAAAATGTCAAATGGAGACTTTTGGAGACACTTGGATACCACTTTTTTAGAAATGCCACTTTTCTGAATGGAGACTTTATACATCTGATATTTTTGTAAGTAATTTGGAGCGTATTTTATTTCTGAGAAATTGTTTAAACTGGGTCTAAAAATCAATTTTTGTATTTAATTTCAGTACAATTGTATGATTTTCTTAATAAAACACATGCTTATAATATGTGGATGGGGTTGGTGCTCATCAAGATCAGAAAAAATCAAAGAGAGCATCGAGGGATCTACCATTCAAACTTCAAACATGCAAAAAACTTCTCTTGCAGATTTCATCCACATGTTCCAAATATTCTATAAATAGCCTCAAACTTATTTACTAAGATATGTTCTACTAGCTCACTAAGAGTACCAAAACTCTATCAAATCACTAATTTGAGCATCAAAGTGATCTCAGGAGAACAACCCCTCGACCTTTGACTTTATATTTTTTTTCAAGAACCAAAGAGATGTTGTAAGATTGCAAGCTTTTAACTTCATTTCTGGGAAGATCGACATCATCGGGGAAACCAAGCAACAAAAATATTAAAAAGTATATTGCAATTCCAACATATTATTAGAACATGGCATCATGGAATTTTGGAATGGTGGATATCTGAAGGTTTAGATTCACGTGAAGGGATTGCGTGAAGATTGGGATATATGAAGATCTTGTTTGTCGGATGGTCAGAATGCTTGATATGGCAATATGGTACAGTGGTGCAACATTTTTGTGCTTCCTCAACTAGATTGATGTCAGCCTTATACGTGGAGACTTTAGATTGTGAAAATTCCCCTTGTTAGACGGTGATGTTCATAGCCTTGAGTTCTCGAATGACGACACTTTGTGGCCCACGGTCGTTGGATGGAACAAAGATTGTCAACTCAAAATGGTGGAATGAGGCAAGTCATTTCACCTAGCATTTGAGATTTTGTTCATATAGAGCTACATATGACAAGTTGTTTTGTTGTCAAGACAAATAACCTATGCGCTTTGAATCAAATGAAATTCCTTAATCTGAGTATGCATAAGATCATGAGGCTGAAGGTTTAAGATGATAAGTTCTCTGAGATATTTTCGTTAAGGACTCAATTCCATACCAAATTAATGACTCGAGTCCTCACTTGAAGAGTCATCTCCTTAGTTGTATTTCACCATTTTTTTACCCGATTGTTCAACAATTCCAATAGCTCTTAATTTCATCTTTCTTTTACAGTTTTGCCTAACACTTTACAGTTTAGATCATGTTCTATGCTACTCAATATTGTCTAATAACCATTACTTAAGCCAATTGGAAAAAAATTATTACTTCTTGGGGCTTGATGGTTTTGTGATAAGGGTAGATAGAAATTTACTTAATATGCAACTATCCAATTGAAATAGAGGCTCAAGCATTGAAGCCAACTATTTGAATGGCTTCAAGACTTGTATTATAAACTCTAGAGCTTTGATGCTCAAGGTGTTGTGCAAGCTATTCTGATTGAGTTAAGCTATGGATATGTTCCTTGATAATTGCATGTTAGACCCACTCATTATGGTATTGTCTGCTTTGAACTTGTTCCTGTAAACATAGGCCTTCACGATTTTTTGTCTTGAAAAGGCGCCTCGATGGTTTGAGTGATTATTGTGCTTATAAGCGACCCTTGGCCTATCGTTAAGAGACATGGTCCATAACAATTAGTGTTGACTGTGGGAAACTCAAGCGAAAAGCGTGTTTTCTATCATATGTTATTCTTTTCTTCTACAAATCCACATGATTTGAAACCAACCTAAAAACTTATCTTTCATCCCTCTCTTCGCCGTCTCATCTTCTCTTTATGAATGCAACAAAACCCACAAATATTATGCCGCCAACTCCCATAACCTATTTACCTAGGTTTGTAGGTTTCTTTGTGAGAGACTCAGATTGATGGGTTGTTGTGTTTAAAGAGTTTTTGGTCATGCTAGATTTCATTTTTTTTGTTTGGCTTTTGAATAAAAATGAAGAGGAAAGGTGGTATGGTTTGGTCTGCTCAAGGGGTTATGACATCTTTATATTTTTTTGGATGTAAAGATGGAGTTGTGATGATTTATAATTGGGTTTTCAATAATTGTTGTAGGGATTTTTAAGTTTTAGCTTCTTGTGGTCTAGTGTCAAGAAGAGAATTTAGTGCTCTTGGGTAAGGGAATACATAATT
>CAODLS011300695.1:0-22587 GCA_948243855.1 Flueggea neowawraea | reverse complement strand
GTTAGATGGTGAGATGCATCTTAACCAAAACTTCTGTGTGGTGTTGATAATTTCTGTATAAACATGCACTCCTCCAAGGGAAGGAAAGAACACCACAACACATAATCATATCATGTGTGCTATATACGTGACCATGGGAATGGAAAAGATCGATAAACGATCTCACTTTTTCTAGTGTGAGACCCTGTCGTGAACATGTGGTTCTCAGTATTACCTACCTTCAGAACCCTTAACATTTTCAAAACGTGTAATTGAGTTTGACTACTTTAGCTTGTCGTTGATGGTCATGGTTGATTCGACCAAGATTGACAAGCTGGGCAAGTGAACTTGGTTATGTGGATTGTCTGGTGTAAGAGGAAAAGTTTGTTTCTAGACACATTCGCATTAGTCTCAAAAGTTTGCTAAGCTGGCTCTCATGTAGTGCGTCACATGATGTGTCAACTTTGAGTAAAACTTTCGTGAGATTTGAAAGTTTGAAAGCAACGATTGTATGGTTACGAACTAGGGAAATGCATATGTTTCCAGCAGATTGTGCTATTGTTGCATACACCTTGGTAGAATAAAATTGTTATACGAGAGACGCCTACTAGCATGATTGAGGTATGGGCAGTTATATATCCCTAACAAGTGTATAGAAAATATGCCCTCATCGTATGATGGTCGCACAGTCTATTTGCCTGTATGACACGAGATCTTTATCATGATTGGTAGTAGTTCCAATTATGATCCATGACGAGTTATGGTTCCGTCATGTGCGAGTGGGAGATGTTGGAAAATCGAGTCCGCCCATGACGGTATTGGGTGGAACCCAAGTCCGTTAGTTGTTGGGTCGACTAACGAGCCCAACTAATTATTGGTAATTAGTTGTGGACTTCCTAAATAGGTTAGGAAGGCCCAACTAGGGTCCACTAATCTTATATGAGTAGGAAACCCTAGACTTACCAAATCAGTAGAGGTAAGACAGAGTGAGAATAAGGCAGAGAAAGAAATCACGTTCTTTCTCCCCTAACACATAAAGCTGCCACAATCTTCTCCACAGAAGAAGAAAAATGTTCTTCTTCCCTCCCCACCAGAAATCCTGCACCAATCTCGGAGAGGCATCTAGACTGTGCAACAGTCCATTATTCTCGTCTGTATTTATCCGACCGTGATTTACTCGCGAGACCAACGATGAATTGATCATATTCCACTGCTGTCATGCCTGCTGCTTTGATGTTCTTTCGAAGTCGAGGAGTCGAACCAAGCTTCATTGTTGTTCTTCTGTCGACCGGTACCCGAATTCCTTCATCTAGCTTGCCAAGATTAATACTATAATGACATTTATTTTTATCCTGTACATTAGTTATAAGTATAGTGGGTTTGTCTTTATTCGTGTTGACATTATGCACTTTAACTATTTCTTTTTACACGCAAGATATAAATGAAAGAAAAATTTACTCACTCAGACTTGCATCACATGTACAAAATAATAAGATTAGGAGTAAGTTTTTCATTTTCTTTGTCAATAAAAATGGGTTGTTCATTTAAATCATATAAAATCTAAAGTGGTTATATTGTTGTGAAGGGAAATAAATGAAAATGGTGCCCAGAAGGCATGGTATAATGGCGACCAGTTGGGCTATATATATAGAAAATGACATGGAAGGGACCACTTGATATTCAGAAGAAGAGTGAAAGGTCCATGCCGGATGCCACTATGATTCATCACAGAGCAGAAGGAAAGCAACACAGCTTTGATGGGAAGTTGGTTTTAAATTGGTGTGGGAACTTTGGTTGCATTATTGATAATTGACGAGACATTCCTGGTTGCAGGAGAGAAACATGCCTAGAGATCCCATCAAACGAAAAATATATTTCTGGAACCCACAGTGCTCTCTTCAAGCTTAAATGTGGTTATACAACTTAGTGTTGTGGCGGTGCTGGTGTTAAAGACATCTGGCTGCTCAAATCATCTTAGCACTCACTCACCAACACATTTCCTCGTGGTCATCAAATAAAAATGTCAATTCATTTTAACCAACCAACGTATTTAGTTTACAATATATTGATTTTTTTTATCAAGTTTACCGCATATTAATTTTTATTGTATTATATTGTACATTTAGTATATTATAATTTTTGAAAAATATTTTGTTTTTATTATACAACTCATCAATTTATAATTATATGTACTGCTTATTACTCAACTTACCAAGGCCAAACAAACCTAAGGCTACACAGCACCAATTTTTAGAAGGCAGAAAATTACAATTGTATTTTTTGTATGTTAAAATGGCATATTTCATATTAGTATTATTTATTTATCTTGAAATTAAAAAAAATGTTATACTGATATAAAATAAGAGCAAGAGCAACAGTAGAGGATATCACGAGATAAGTGTACCATGAAAACTGATTTTGGGACGGTTTAGCTTTGGGTTATTTGGTTCAAACATGAGTCTAAACCCATTTCAACGGTCCAGAGCATGAACCAATAAACTCCAACACATATTAGATGGAAAAATACATAAATATGCAAAAAAACATATATTTTTTGACAAATCCGTAACAACAAAAGATTCTAAAAAATGACATATAGGAAGACAAAAATGTTGAATAATGCCACAATTTGATCACTTTTTGATCGTTCGTCAAGGTTTGACTACGTACTAGAATGTTGACCACATGCAACGAGTATAAAACAGATATAAAATGTATACGACACTAAAAAATATTTACAAAATGTGTACAAAAAGACTATAAACAAAAAATAATAAAAAAATATTTTTAATATTATTTTTTTTATTTGGACAGATTATCGAGTTAAAATGTATACATAACATGTACTACACTAAATATTTTAGAAATGTCATTTCAAAATTTGAAAATGTTATTTCAAAATTTATATGCAAATATATATAGAAAATACATAATATATACATGTCAGAATACAAAAGTGTACATACGAATATTACTTTATAATAATAATAATAATAATAATATCCTTTTTGAAACTTTGTATTGGAAAAAGCAGTCTGTCCATTACGGGTGAACCGAACTCGGTCAATCGAGGCGTAAACCGAGACCTTGGACCGAGACCAATTGATAAACCAAATTAAGGAGAATCAAACTCGGTTAGTTAAGGTGTGAACTGTGACGTGAACCAAGATCAATTGGAAGTCCAATTGAGTTGAGAACGAAATGGACTTGTAAGATCCGTTAGGTCCACGAGCCTATTTGGTGGCCTATATAAAGGAATGAAAGGTGGGTTCTTTCATTCCAACCAACATAAGCACCTCCAAATGAGAGAAAGAGCTCATAATCGGGAGAGAGAAAAGTTGAGACCTCCTAACTCTGTATCCTGTATAGATCACATACGTCATCTAAACTGCGAAATAGTCGAGCACCCCCTTTGACAATTTAACCGTGATTTGCTTGCAATACCAACATAAAAACTGGTCCTGCTCCGCTGCTAGTTTCTGCTGTAATCGAGATTAATAGATCGAACTTATTTAATATACTATTTATTAGTTAAACTGATATGTGATTTCTTCACTTTGAAATAACATAACTTGTTCGAAAGGGGTAGAATATTTTGTATTTTGTATAATTTTATAATATACAAGATTTGCCACACAAATCCATAATAATTGATGATGCATTTTTCAAATTTTGTCTCAAAGGTTTTTTTTTTTTTGACGAAGTTGTTTCAAAGGTATTTTGTACTCACCAATAGGAACTTACAAATTCCTAATATATTACTTATTATCTTTTACTACTCAATGTTTTTTGCAGATGGCTTTCTCGGTGTTTGCAGTCCTTGAATACTTTTTTATTAACAGCCAACATATGCTTCTTTTCTTTATTCACGAAACAAAAAAGTCCACTCAATAAAAAACAAGCAACTTCAATTGCAAAAATCAACAAGAATCAGACACAAAAGGCCACCAACACAGAGCCAGAGTGTCTTGTTCAATTAACAGAACCTTTAACGATAGCCATGTCCATTGCCATCAACCTCTCCTTTTTATATTTTTATTCGTTTCTGTAAAAGATCAAAGAAAGGAGAGAACACAAAATAATCAATGAACTTCAAAAAAGAAAAGAAAATCAGGGAAAACGAGAAGAAAAAACAAAAAAAAAGAATCACTTGGCCATTTCACCAAGCATGATGCAACATCCAAAACAATACAAACGGTAATCTTTTCCTTTAGCCATTGTTTTCTACCATTCGCAAACAAAACCAACATGTCCGCAACAAAACAATGGCAGATTTGTTTTTAACCACTACATCCACATAATCCACCCAAACACACGGTAATTCCACCTCCACCGAATACAAAACAGATTTAATTTAAGGTGCCATCAAACACCGAAATTTGAAAGAAAAAAAAAAGAAAATAGTTGAGTGTAAGGGTGAAAGTAGTATGGTCTAGTGGTGGCGGTGGTGGTAGTGGACGCCAAAATGCAAGGGAGAGAAGTGGGTTGCCGAAGTGTGAGAGCAACTCCAACCCAACTTTAAAACACAAAAATAGAGTTACATATGGTTCCAACCCAACGTCAAAGACAACTCTATTTTTGCGGAGGTGCTACACTAGCAAGCCAAGCATAGCGTGCTATGTATTTTGATTTTTTTATTTTATCTATTTATTTTAATATTATTTTAAATTAATATCAATTAAATTTAATTTATTTTAAATTAATATCAATTAACTGCAATCATATAAGTATTAATTAAATATTGGACTATTTTATATTATTTTAAATAAAGTCATAAAAATTAAAATAAATTTATACACTAGAAAATAAAAATATAGTATACTAATATTAGAAGACATAATACAATATAATACTAAATCTAAACTAAATTAAAAAGAATAAATTGGCTTAAACAATAATAAAAATACTAAAATACATAACATAATATGAAATATTTATTTGTTTGTTTGTATTTTTATTATTAATTTTTAATTATAAATATATGATGATTGATTATTTTTTATATTTAATTAAAATATATTATTATTAATTCATAATTAAAAATATTTTTTTACAATTAATTTTTTAATAGATAATAAAGAAGAACTAAGTTTATTTTAGTTTATGAAAAAAAGTTAAAAAAATGAAGATTTATTCTTAAAATTTGAAATAAAATTATGAATTAGAGATAATTTTACAGCAGTTATATATTTAAAATTTTAAAATTAAAAATAAAATTTTGGGTTTTGCAGATTGGTTAGGTCGTTGCCGTTAACAAGTGAGGCAAAGTGTTGGCCTGTTGGGTAGGTGTGATGGCGTTTGTTCTCGTCAGAAACTTGAGACGGTTGGGTGGAGATTTGAGAGAGAAGTTAGAGGAGAGCGAGAGAGGAAAGGGGAGAAGACAAATAGATGAGAGCGCGTGTATTCAAGTTTGTGGCATTTGTATGCCGATTGTTTTGTCTTACTATATGAATCTAAATTGTCGAACCCTTTAAATTTAAATGAAAAAAATAATTTAACTACTCTTAATATAATTTTTATTTATATATTAATATGACACATAAATTAATAAATTTTAATTTAAAAAAATAAATTACAAATTTTATTTTTAAAATTTACTTAATTATGTATTATTTATTAATTTGTTTGGTATATATTAACTAAAAAATAATTTTTTTTAAAAAAAAAGTTATGTATATTATATTATTAACTGTGTTTGTGGGCTGGACCAACCGAACCACTATAGAATCCAACTCCTGTAACAACACACCACTTGAAAAAAAAAAAAAGGAAGACGGAGCTAGAAAATTGGATCGAAGAAGAGGAGTGGAGCGAAGGAGAGAGCAAATGGAAGGCGGCAACAACAGCGAAGACTTCGCAGTGGGCTGCTTCCTCTCCATCAAGACCACCTTAGGCGAAGAATTCGAGGGCCACGTCATCACCTTCGACCACCCCTCCAACATCCTCGTTCTTCATATCCTTCTTCTTTTTCCTATTTACATTCTCACTTATTTAATTTTTATATGCTCAACAGAAACTCTGTAGCTAACCCTAGATTACAATTTCTTTTTAATTTCAAAATTTTAATTTCTTAACTGTTGTGTTTCACAAGAGGGATCGAAGCAGGGGCTTCATAGAAACATACGGTTCCTGAAAGCTAATTGCATAAAGGAGTTCAATTTATTGAGTCAATCGGACGACCCACTTGACGTCAAGAAGTGTTGTATTGATCTCCATGCTCTCCAAGCCAGGGAGGAAATGGCTTTAAGGTGATATTTCCCAAATCCAATTGGGGTTTCAGTGTTTCTTTCGTTTTGTCTGTTTTGATAATGTTGGGGTTTTGCAGGCAAGCAGAATTGGAGGCTGAGAGGATTGGGGTGGGTGTTACTGCCGAGGCGCAGAGTATTTTCGATGCCTTGTCTAAGACGTATGTTGCCAATTTTATACTTTAGTGTGCTGGTAATTTTGTGTATTGTGCTTCCGCATTTTCTAAACTTGGTTGAAATTTTAGATCAGTTGAATGTTGCTTAACCTGGAATGTGTTTGCTAGTTATTGTATTGTTGTTATAGATGTTGAATTGCTTTACGATGTGGTTGTTCAGTTACATTTTTTGTAACAACGAACTATTTCATAGGTTTTACAAATAGGCATTCTGGCTTTCCGTTCACTTCATCCACCATCCCGCCTGTGAATTTCGGCTTCTGACATCGCAATGTGTTCCACTGATTTTCATAACGCATTGAGATTTTAAAAGTTGTTTGCCGCTCAGTAATTAAATAACTGAGGAATTTGGCAATGTTTTGTTTTAATCTGAATAAAAGATGATCTGAAACGTTTTATTTTGTTCGTCTTTCATATTGAACATTATAAGATTCAGTTTTGTGGATCTGTGTTCTTGAGGATGTTTTATTTGAATATTGTGTGATGAAATCACTTCGATTTAAATTCCAGATATGATATCCATAATCCGTATTTGCATGTGTGCTTGAATGTTTTGATGCAAATAATCAATATATTACCTTTTTAATTGATAATTTCTATAACTGCTTTGATACGTATGACCAGGCTTCCAGTGCGCTGGAACAAGACTGTCATAGTTGTGATGAATCAAGTGCGTGTTAGCAGTCCATATCTCCCAGAATGTGTCAGTGGAGGAACTGCTGCTGCTAATGACCGGGTGAAAAAAGTGGTAAAATAACTAACAGAATGCAAAATTTTGTTTGTTTTAGAAAATTTGGATAAACTTATTTGTATATACTTGTCTGTTTTCAGCTGGAGCACGAGAGGAAGAGATTGCAAGTTCGTGGTGGTAGTTAGTGATGACTTGCTTCTCTTTTGTGATCTCTCAGATAATCACCCCAAGCGGTGGGTTGTTCTCCTTTTCCCCACAGTAAGAGTCAGAGGTGGGAAAACGTGTTTCCACGTGCATTATATGCTCAAATTAATTGTCAAAGGAATTTAGTTTGTAGCATTTCCCCATTGTGCTGCCCCTCGCATTTTAACTTTGTTCAGTGTTGTGGACATAATGCAACTGAAGCAAATGGTGGAAAATTAATAATTTATTGCCAACCACCTGAAATATTTGTAACTTAGATAAGTCTGCTCCATTAGCATTAACAAATTCCCCTGTTCTGTAGTCTTCATTACTAATATGTCACCGAAATGACTGGAATTTTATGTGAAGTTGGTTTTGGGTTCTTTATGTTTGCTTTTCGTCTCCTATGTTGCTGAAAACCGTTAATTTGAAAGCAGTTGACGTGATTATGTATTTGGAAAGGTATGATTAGTAGAATACGGTGGAATATTGCAGAGCAATTGTGATTGATGATCCTGGACCAGGGATGAGGGATAAGTGACCTTTTACAGCACTTTATCTTCGGCTTAAGAGAGCAATAAACATGAGTTTGAATTATATGTGGAATGAGACACATCAATCAAAGCAGCGGTGTAACAGTTGCCATATTGGAATGCAGAATTGCAGATCGTAAGTTCACTGAATCGACTGGACTGCATGCGTAGATGGTTAGCTCTTTCTTGGACTAGGCCTTTTTGACTACGGGACTAGGCCCTTTAGAATCAGGGCTGAACAAATCCGATTCTCAGTTGCCTAATTAATAAACATATCTTTTGAAGATCAAATTAAAAAAATATGCTAAAAATGATAGTTTTTACAATTACGTCAGGTTTTACATTTTATAAGCAATAGTTTACATTTTATACGTCAAGTTAAAAAAAAGACAACCATAAAACAATCCAAAAACAACTGAAAAAAACCAAAAAAAAAGTTATCCAATTTGAACTATGAAAAACAAAAAATTGGGTATTTTTTTTGTTTTTAGTAGTTTTATGATTTTTTTTCCTGATTTCAGCATGATGTATAAAATGTAAAATATTGTATATAAAATGCAAAAAAGTGGAATAATTGTGAAAACTGCAATTTTTGTTATTACAAACATAACTTTTAATTCTAAAAATTATAGGTGGTAATTTCCTCTTCTCAGTCTGAATACGAGCAAGTCAGGCTATGCTTGAGCCTGACCACGTAATTGGGGCTGAACTTCTTTTCTTATTGAAGAAGCATGAAAAGAAGAGGGAAAAATTAGTGTGGGTCATAACTAGAAGGCATATAAATTGATGTTAGGATATCCTTAATGGTTGAACTCAAAATTATTAATACATCACTACCACATCAGTTTTTTACTAAATTTTCTCTCATTAAACCCTTTCACTCAAATGGTTTAAATTATCGTTGGACTCTTATATGAGATCAACTATCACTCCATTTTTCATTCAATTTTCTTTTACAATATATATTGTATAAAATATATTTTTTCTCGTAAAAATAATTAAATTATTTTAATTAGTAAGAAAAATAATACATTTTAAAAAAATAAATTACAAAAATGATAAAATAGCAAAAAAAATTAAATTAAATTTAAAATTAAAATTATATTAAAAAAAATTATATTTGAAAATAAAATTACATTTAAAAGAAAGAAAAAAATTAAATTATTTTTCCGTTGTAAGTGACCATTACAGAGGAAATCTTTGTTGAGGTCAACAAAGTAAAAAAGATTAATTTTTCTTTAAAAAATAAAATACACCTTTTGTGGGTCAGTGGAGCTCACAGTAAGTGTGTTGGACGGTTCTTTATAGAAAGTACCGTCTAACACATTTGCCAAAATTCAAAAATTCCACAATAAGTGTTTAAGCCGTTGGGAGTTCACTGGGCCTCTGACTGATCCCCATTGGAGGTGTTCGGAGAGGTGTCAACTGTGAAGATACTAGGGGTACATACATATTTTGGTGCCGGTGGTGGCGTGCTCTCCTCTCTTCCTACTTTTCTTTATTTTTTGTGAGACATGGTGGGGCCTATTTAATTTGCAAAACAAAATTCATTCGACTTTAAGTTGCCTACAACGGGGTTAATAACGGAGCTACCGTTTATAGTCCTGCAGACCGAGATGTATTACTGTGTCCTTGTCTACTAGCCCGTCCTCCTGCGAGAGGACGGACTAGCTGTTAGGAGCGTGGCCATGACATTTTTTTAAAAAAAAATCAAAATCTGACCGTTGGATCGTTTTGATCCAACGGTCAGATTTACTCTAACGGTAATATTACCGTTGGAGTATCGTTGGGGGCCAAAAAATTACTCTTTTGATCCCTAGTTTTACCCATTTTCCTATAAATACCCCATAAACATATTTTTTTCTATCATTTCTTCACTTCAAACACCTATTTCTCTCCTCCAAACTCTCTCAACTCGTAAAATTTCTCTCCAAATATTTTTTCAATGGATCCCAACGATTTTTTCGATTAATTTTCAAACAACAAAAACAAAACAATGGAAGAATTTGCACTTGCAAATATTTCCTCCTCTTCTGATGACGAGGAGTACAAAAAAATTCGAGATAATTTCAAGCAATCTATTTGGAATGATCCTGCTAAAGAAGAGATATTGAAATTAGTACAACAAACTATACTACATGATGAATCCTCCAGCCGACGCCGTGAAAAAAGACCAAGACATTATATTAACCTTGACCGCGTGGGTGTCACGAACGGTTAGTTCATGACTATTTTTCTGAAAATCTCACCTACAATGATGATATTTTTCGGCGTAGGTTTCCTATAAGGAGGGATTTATTTTTGCGGATCGTGGAGACCGTCGGAAATCACTCCTATTATTTTCGTCAAACTCTTGATGTGATTGGTTTCCCTAGTCTTTCACCACTTCAAAAATGCACGGCTGCAATACGACAGTTGGCATATGATTGTTCTGGTGATTTGTTTGATGAATATTTACAATCGTGAAGAATAATACCGAATTTTATTTTCATGTATTATTATTTTATTTTAAAAAATTATGAACTTTATTTTAATGTATTTTTAATTTTAATATATATTTTTATTTTAATGTAATATTTTTATTTTAATGAATTATTTTTATTTGAATGAACACTTTTTATTTTAATGAATTTGGGGTAGAAAATATTAAATGAAGTTGTAGATAAAAGTTGAAGGATTAAAATTAAATTGTGTTTAGTGAAATGCTGAGTAGGCGTTTCGCGGGACTCTTAAAGTAGCTCATGGTTTACGGATAAAAAACTGAGAGGCTAGGAACTGGGGACTTTAATAAAATAATAATAAAAACGCTAAGTAGACGTCCCGCGGAATGACTTCAGAGACCTTGAGTTACAAACAGCTTAAGTAAACATGTACTATTGGACGTTGATAGATTAATAAGACATGTAATTGACTTTAATAATATTTTGACATTTTAAGTAATTTCTTATTTTATTTAAACCTGCTCATGTTGAGTCAAGTGTCGTTTTCCTTTTTTGAATTTATTTGATTGCATTTACCAAGTAACCGTCGAGTGAGAATAAAATACTAAAAATAGAATTAAACATAGGAAAGAATCAAGAATACAAAAACAACTCAACTCTCCGGCGACCGAAACTCAATCCTCAACTTAAATTTATTTTTTCGAAATATTCTCAAATTTAATTAAAAATATATATGCATTTTATCATCAAATTGTTAATTTTAAAATTCACCTTCTAATTAAAAAAAATTACAGATTACCGTGTTATGCACCTAGATTGTTGTTCATTCATGCATTAATGTGCAAATGCTAACGGAGTAATTAATTCACTTAATTCACTATATAGCTAACATATTAGATATATCTAAGTCGATTAATGTTTTCTGAGGTTTCCTTGGAAAGGCAACGTGTTAGATTTAGCTACTCTTCCATAAACATGCAAAACTAATTCCGGACTTATCGTCCGTTGCGATTGAAGAATTCTTGGAGCAGAGACCGGTGGCGGTTCGGTGGTGGCAGCGCCTGGTGGCCTGGGAGTCGAGACTTCTGCGGCTTCTGTCAGGATCATCTATAGTCGTTTCAATATTCAATTACATGCTTAGCTTTGTGACCCTTATGTTTTCGGGGCATTTGGGCGCATTAGAGCTTGCTGGTGCTTCAATTGCTAGTGTTGGAATCCAAGGTCTTGCTTATGGCATTATGGTATGGCTCACCCTTTTTCTCTTGTCCTACTTGCCCTAGTATTTTCAATTTCGGCACTAATAATCAAATATTTGTCCTTTCTTAAGTTATGACATTTAGAAGGTGTCACTTTTTTATTTCTTAAATTAATAAAATTAAAAGTTTGGATTTTCAATTAATTTGTTGGTTGTCACTTTTTTATTTTTTAAATTAATAAACCGTAACGATCTAGGAATGGCTAGTGCTGTGCAAACAGTATATGGACAAGCCTATGGAGCCAGGAAATACGCAGCAATGGGCATAATATGCCAAAGAGCAATCGTATTACACGTGGGTGCAGCTATAATCCTCACTTTCGTTTACTGGTTCTCAACTAGTATAGCAATTTCTGACATAATTATTAAGTATATAATTATGACATCATACAGTTGATAAGATTTATATTTTAAATGTGTTTACCTAACTTTTAATTATATAGTGAATATGAATGGTTTGACACAATTATAATATATTTAATTCGAATTGTCATCATCACTATTAGGACCAATCCTCGTAGCAATCGGCCAATCAAGCAACATAGCAGAGCATGGCCAAATTTTCGCCCGCGGTTTGATCCCACAATTATATGCATTGGCAATAAGTTGTCCTTTGCAACGGTTTCTTCAGGAACAAAACATCGTAAATCCTCTGGCGTACATGTCCGTTGGAGTATTTCTTCTACACATTCTTCTCACTTGAATTGTGCTTTATGTATTGAACTACGGGCTCCTTGGGGCACCTCTCACCCTCAGTTTGTCTTGGTGGTTTCTTGTTGTTCTGAATGGACTTTACGTTATTCTGAGTCCATCTTGCAAGGACACTTGGACTGGTTTTTCTCGGCTTGCCTTTAAGGGAATTTGGCCTTATTTCCAGCTTACTGTTGCTTCAGCCGTCATGCTTTGGTATGTAAGTGAATATTGATCAATTCAAGGTTCTGGGCAGCATTTTATTATTATTATTATTATTATTATTATTATTATTATTATGTCCCATGTTACTAATTAGTGCAGACTTTCATGGTTTTATAGTTTGGAGATATGGCATAACCAAGGACTGGTGCTCATATCCGGCCTCCTTCCTAATCCAACAATCTCATTGGATTCTATTTCCGTATGGTACTGTCGATCTATTCTGATTACTAATTAGTAATTACTAATTTTATCTAAAGTTAGTTTTCTAATTTCAGAATGAAACATCTCCAGCATGAATTACTTGAACTGGGACATACAATTTATACTGGGATTAAGTGCCGCTGTCAGGTTAGTATTACTGATAAATTAAAACAAAAAAACATGTTTGCCCAATTAATTCAACTTGGTTAAGATTGTTTTACAAGTAACTATATATACAATTGGATTAGCAAAACAGTTACAGAGTAATAAGTTTAATTAATCGTAGGCTTTAGCAAACTGCTTCAACAATGAGCAAACATGTCCACTAAACACTTGCAAGGTCAATTCAGTTGAACAGATAAATGTGTAGTGCCACAAACGTACAAGATTAGTATAGTTGAGTCAATATTTTAGTGGGTTGGTCATCTTTTTCCTTAAAAAAAATAGATTATAATTAAAGGTATGTCTTTGAGGTAATGAATTGTGTACGATTGTTGAATGAATGTAGTGTTCGAGCGAGCAATGAGCTAGGAGCAGGCCATCCAAGGGTAGCCAAATTCTCAGTGGTGGTAGTGAATGCCACTAGCATTCTTATTAGTATAATTTTCAGTGCTATAGTTCTGATTTTCCGGGTTGGATTAAGTAAACTCTTCACAACCGACTCCAAAGTGATAGAAGCAGTTTCCGACTTGACTCCATTGCTTGCCATCTCCGTTTTCTTAAATGGCATTCAACCTATTCTTTCAGGTAAATAAATAGTAATAATAATATTATTAATACATATAGAGATTAAATTATTAATAAAATGTGAATGATATATAACTAATTACAGTTAATTATTCAATGTGTTTTGACATTTAGGATTTAGGATTAATACTACCATTAATTTTTTTGTTTATTACTAAGTCAAGTAGCGTTGACTTGTAATTAAGAGGGACACTCTAATAATTGATACCAATGGTATTGTTGGGTCAAAGCTAAGTCCATCTATGGTAGATGGATATGCACTTGAAATTTTTTTCATTTATTTTTTTTATTTATGAGGTTAAATGTGAGTTGAAATAAAAATTTAAAGATAAAATAATAATTAAATTCAAATGAAAAGTTAACTTTTCATTTTTGTTTAGCCTTTTTTTTTTAATGATTCCTTCTGTGTAATTATGAGTTTTTTTAATTATTGAATTTAGGTGGATGGCAAGCTGTTGTAGCTTATGTTAATTTAGCTACATATTATATTATTGGCCTTCCAATTGGATGTGTCCTCGGCTTCAAGACTGGTCTAGGAGTAGCAGTAAGTTCCTGCATCTCTTTCTTTTTCTTTTTCTTCTTCCAATCTCATGGATTCCTTGTTTTCTTTTTTTCCTTTTACCATGACAATTTCAAGGACTTAAAAAGAGCTTAATGATTAGATTTTTCTCAGGGAATTTGGTGGGGGATGATTATCGGAGTTCTTTTGCAAACACTGACTTTAGTAATTCTTACTTTGCGGACAAATTGGGAAGCAGAGGTAAGTGATTAATTGCTAACAATAAGCATTTGTTTTTAATTTTTCAATTAGTCTATACTGTTTTATCTAATTAACACTTTCATCCCGTAATTTTTAAAATTATAGTAATAATTTTCTCTAAATTAAATTAGTGAAACAACTTGTTCCATTAAAGGTCTTTTTAGTAGGAAGATGATGCGGTTCAAAAAAAGAGCTCATGTCGGTTAGTCTGGTGAGAGACTTTGAGTGTTGCACAAAAAACACGAGCAAAGAAGGATTTCGAAATTATTGCTGACAATTTTTCACATGGTAACACGATTATAGAGTATACAATTTCGATATGACACACTCAACACAACTTTTTTTTTTAATATATGTCCCCTGTAATTATTTGATATTTGTAGATGGCACCATATAATTACAACATGTAAACACAAATTTTCATCTATACTAAGAGTTGCTCTAGGAAACCCACTTGACAATTAGGTCAGTGTCTATTTTTGGGATAAAAGACAAGTTAAGCGAATGTGAGTGAGGATAAGAGGATTACCTTCTGTGAGATTGAAGAAAAGGTATTTACATAGTCAGAGATTTATGAGAAAGCAGAATGTCTGTCAGTTATTAGTGGCTCTAGACTCGAGCGGATTTCTAAAACGGATTTGTCAACTTAATATGAATGATCTACAAGCAATGCGAAATCAAGATGTGAAGTCACTAGGTTTTGTTGGGAGTAAGATCATTAGCCTAAATTGGGTACTCAATCGCTTTAACGAGGATCTTATGTTTCGCAAGTTTGAGTAGAACATGATTTGTAGATAAGTCGGAATGGCAAGGTTTGGCCCATCTCATATTAGGAACTTTACCCACACCGCACATTTTCAGTTTCAGCTAACTATCACTCGTCTGTTGATCCAATTTGTCACAACCACTACCAGATTGATTAAAAAGAAACCATTGAAATATCTTAACATTAGTCATTGGAAAAGTATTTGAAGTTCAACATATAACTCGTATCAATTGGAAGATTTTAAAAAAAAAATCAACTGCCAAAAGATTAAAAATTAACAGCAGCACCCTTAACATCAAATAAAGTCACACATAAGGATTGAATAATAAGAGAGGATATAAGGTGTCCTTTTAAAGACATTTTTAAACATCTTTAGTATTGAGTGAACAACAAGAACAATGCTCGCCATTTTGAAAATTAAAAAAAAAAACAATTAACTTGCACGTTAGAGCATAACTCAAATGAGAAAATGTCCGTTCATTTTTATTTTTATTCAATCATTATGCTTCGTATTTTAAATATTTTTTCTTTTGGTTAAGTCTCAGTATTTTAAATGGGACGTTAACAAAGTTTAATCTTTAAATGTATTCGCTAATTCTTTCCAATGTGGTGCTTAATTTTGGTAGAAAATTTAGATTCAATTTACTCGGCCATGCAAAGTTTTAATTTGTTGTGATCATTATATTATTCCCTCACAATTGCCGACGTGAAAGATATACGATTTGGCCATTGATAAAAATTGGCTTAATTGTTCTACAGGTTGAAAAAGCTGATCAAAGGCTAAAGAGTTCAGCACATGAAAAGACTTTTGTAGACTTGATTGCGGGTGTTTGAGGAATCTATCCTTCCATCGTCTTAATAAAGTTTTTGGTCACTTGGAAGTCTCATCTCCATAATTTCATATTGAATTTAGAAAGTTTCAACTCTTAACCTCTTGTATTCAAATTATTTGGTAGAAGGTATTTAGAGATGAGTTCATAGGAAAGTATGTTGTATTCGAAATATATTGTATTTGTGCCGCCCCTAATCCCCTTTGATATATGTCTTTCATTTTTTTTCTATGTGGTCATTTTCATTCATCAAAATGTTCCTAATTTTTATTTTTTTTGGAATTTAATACCACCTTAGTTTTTCCTCGTTGTTAAATACGTAGTGTTTCCTAATTTTCTGAGAAAAGAAAACAATGTTGGCCTTTTCCAAGCGTGTTAGGAAATTTTCGTTTTTCCAAACCAAATACTAACTCGATCTAACTTCAATCAAACGATTGCAAATAAATAAAGAGATGAAATTTATTGAAACGGGTTCTTCGTTCCTCGCTAAACAATTTACAAATGCACAATGATGACTACTCAAAAATAAAATTAAGCTAAGGTAAAAGTAAAACTAAAGACAAAAAAAAAACAAAGGATGTGCAATGTAATGTAATGAAAAGGTTCCGAAATTCACATGACAAGCCCTCTATATACTGCTCTCCCTTGGATAAAACCATCCCATGATAGAATTCTTCTTTGTTGCAAACTGATGAAGATTTCCTCCTTGTTTGAGTTTCAAAATCTACGTGTCCTCATTTACTGAATTACCATGATAGATTACGTGGGCGAATCCCGCGACAATTCCTCTATGACAATTGGACATTCCTCTTTGTTAGATTGAACACACTTCCATCACAATTTCCCTCCTACAAATATCGGCCATGCTATTGCAATTCTTGGTGGAATCCAACTCAAACTTCCGAACTTATTCCTACGGCTGTCTTCATGACTTGGGCTTGATTTGCAGCTCATGGGCTCAACTCGGTTTGTTGGGCCTAAGCAAATTTTTTGGTGTAAACAATTTTCCCTGCACGTATGACGGTTTCCCTTGCCTCGTATGTGGCAAAAACTCTTTCCCACCCACGATCCATAATGTTGCATGTAGTAGATTTCATAAAGCATGATTACTTGTATTATGTTAGAGAATTTCTCAAAGATCTATCCAATTACATATGGTAAGGAGTTCAAATTGTCCATAGCGTGATGAAGAAGCATGATCCTAAAGAGCTAGAGGAACTGGAACCGATGTACTAGAGGTTGCAACAAATTGCCTCCAATGGTTTCCAGCTTCCACCTGATCTAATGTGTCCACTTTCCAATTTCAAAACCAAGAAACCGCTTAGAATCCAAGCACTTCTCTCTCTTCACAAAACTATTGGCCTCTACAAACCCACGATTCCCGTCATTCAACTCCTTTAAGTCCGTCACCAGCAACCATCAACACCACCGCCGACTCAGACACATCATCCATCTTCATCAGTCCACGAACCCTCCACTAACGTCTCTCTCTGCGATTTCTCTTTTCCTCCACCAAGTTTTCTGCCGCCCCTGTCAATATCCCACTCTGTCGCTCTCCCAGTACTTTCTCTGGTACACAACACGTTCTATCTCTGCTCTCTTGTCGGTTTTTTTAAGCGATTACCAAACCATTAGCTAATCTTGGATTCATCGCTTCTTGCTCTTGTTTCTAATTTCTTTGTTGGAAAATGAAATTACGATTCGTTGCTAAGTGTAGTTGATTCTAACATCAATTTTCCATCGGCCTAGGTCAAGGTTGAATCTCTTTTAAATGTTGGATTGCACCGTAAGGCTAGATGTGATTTGTTTGCTTGACTACTGAATTGATTCTTGCCATGGGTATAGTCTTTATGACCATTCGCATGTGGCCATAGGCCAAACCCATATGCTACCCCTTTACCACACCGATTGCATTGTCTTAAAAATGATTAAAACCCTGAGAATGGCCTAGAGGCCTACCCTAAGTTTTACATTTTTTATCCATTGTAGAATAGCCACTGGCCTATTCTCCATTTTAGTTGATGCTTGACTTGTTGTGAACCATAGTGGCGATGCGGCCTATTGGCTATACTCAAACTGACTTGAAATCTTTCCTTTGTGCAAGCTCTCAAATTGAAGGATTATCCTGTTTCAATTTCCCCAGCTTCAAAGACTTCAACTCCTTGAAGCCTAGTTTCTCATTTGTAGATAGACGGGATATTTGTCCTCTGTCATTCAATCTCAGCCCTGGCACATTTGTCTTTCCTCTTCGGCGAAGCCAAACCATTGTTTACCAACGTCGACGTTCCTTTCCCTGGAGGAAAAAAGGTAAAGGTCAACCGTCTCCAAGCATTTGAATGTTTGAATTTTATTGAGCCTTGACCAATGTTAAGATTTAATTAGTAGGCTTCTCACTACCCCAAAAGAAAGCTTCCCACACCAACACAAACATGGCGGTGATAGGTTAGTTACACAAAATTGCATTTCTACACTTACCTCATTGATGCACCTTGCTTGCCTTTGATGATTGTGCAGGCAAACTCGATTCCTCTTTAGGAAAGTCATTGTTCTTCAGCTAAAATTGTGAAAATTTAGACTTTAGTTGCGTCCCTTCTTGCAGGATCTTGTTTTGCATTCGTCCTTACCTATGGCTTGATTCAGCTAGGTCAAAGGCTTGCCTCACCCTATTATCATCCTTCAAGAGAGGCAAATGTCCTTCAATTTGTTAAAGTTTGCCTACACCAAACTTCCATTACCTCATTCTCCCATTCCTTATTAACAACTGACGGAAGGAGCCTTTACTGTCAATCCCACCACAGTAGATTCAGTAGCTCTACCATTCCCCCTTTGTCACGGGGAAATACTTGCAATCAACAAAGGTGCCTTCAAGTATGATAAAATGAGAGCCTGACAGCCTACTTCCCTCAAGTGCAAAAATTTGGTGAACGAGCTCAAGCCTGATTACTAGGTGGTTGGTGTACCTGGTCATCACTAACTTCATTCACCTCATGACAAATCCAACACCAACTTTACGTGACCTAATTTATGGCACCTTATAGTTTTGGCCATACGACTGCAACTCTTTCATTTACCCCCAAGGACCCATGTCTATTACTTTGTAAGATGTGGTGGCCATCATCGGCATACCACTATTTGTCCAATAGGTGAGGCCAATAAAGAAAATGTAGCTGAGTTGACCCGGACCTTCCCAATAATCAGCACATATGCTTAGGTATTTCTTCTTGTTTATCACATTATTGACACAATTAGCTATGTTTTTCTAGAGCCATGCCTAAATCTGCCTCTTTCCATCTCAAGCGCTTGAGGCCGTGCAGAAAAGGCGGCTCACCACGGGTTAGAAGCACTTCATCTTCTTGTGGGTGCTTGTGTGCAAATACACCATCTGCCCCCGAGCAAAAACTAACTATGAACAACCTCCCTTTAGTCTATGCTTTCTATCATCAGGAAAATGTTTCTCTGAGGGTCATCCTTCTTGGCAGCATTTTTCAAGGTTTGCGCGAAGCCATCACCTCCGAGCTATTCAAAATCCTCCCTAAAACCTATTAGTCAGTGCAGATATGAAACCTCCTCTACTTTTCCTTCTTGATGAGTTGATACTTCTCCCTGTATAAAATATCTCTAATCCTCTCCCTGGTTACTTGTGACAGTGACTTGGCTAGGAAAAAGGTAATGTTGTACTTCAAACTATTGACTCCAAAGAATGCCCTACCTATGTTCCTTTTCTACGATGACAACAAATTCAATCCACTCCCCCATTCCACTCAGGAGATGCCTAGACACAATCCCTATAAAGCAGCAAAAAGAATGGGATATAATGACTAAGTCTAGGCACTTCCACGTGGGGATTTCCTATCACATCTCCACCTTTGGCTTTTGTGGCGCCTCTCTTGAAATATACCTGCCACAACTATGGTGTCATCTATTTGGCCTTTGCCAAGGCCTTATCGAGGACATCACAAGGCTCTTCAACCCTAAAGGGAATAGAGCAGTTTTCAGCAAAAACGTCATCTGGGAGTTAATGTACAAGTTAATGCCTATAGACTTTCTAATTATTCACAAAAGCCCTCCTCCTCTAAATTTCTTCACAAAGTTTACGACTTCGTGGGCTCCTTGTTGGAGAATTTCATTCTATGCTTTGGATAGCGAAAGCGACTTGAAATGAAAGAGCAAAATCAACACCAATAATTTAAAGTGGTTCAGCCAACTCGATGCCTACATCCACTACCTAAGCCTCAAAACTTAGGATTTCCACTATAACGGTGATTGATTACAGCTCAATCCAACAAAGCCAATTCAATAAGGTTGATTCTTGGCTCAACACCTCTAAGGCCCTCACAATATTGTTTTTCTTAGGTTCACAACAAACCTCTACAATGTTGTTTTCTATAGGCTTACAAAAAATCTATCTCACACTCTTGAAGTGTATACAAAAGAATTACAAAGGATGAAGCTCTATGCTAGAGTTGAATGTATGAGATTGATGATTGAACTTTGATCTCTAGCTTGATTTTGGTGTTTCTATTGGTTGAAATTGATGGGAGATTTGGCACAATGATTTCGGATGTTGTTCTACATGTTTTTGGCCTTCTTTTGATGTATTTATAGCTATTCCAAGCCATATGACTGTTGGAATAAAGTAACTAGCCGTTGGAGTGCATTTAATGTTGTTTTTTGATGCCTGGAAGTCATTGTCATAAGTCCCAAACACTATGACGTATGTTGGTCATGAATAAACCCCGACGACGTATGTTTTAAGTGCCTAATATATGTTGTGAATGATTAAAGTACGTTATAATTGCTTCCCGTACGTTGTTTTGTGCTCCCCAATGGCTTTGGTTTGCATTTAGCTTCTTTACAATGTACGTTGCTCACTTGTGTAATGCACGTTGTGGACTATAACGTACATTATTTTTTGTGTAACGCACGTTGTGCCTCTCTGTTGCGTGCGTTGCATGCACTTAGCATACGTTAAGTGCGTTGACAACATTGTTTCACAATTCCAAGCTTTTCAACATGTTCCATCTTAAGCCAAATGTTTTGCTCTTCATCAAAACATTTTGTTCATCATCAGAACATGAAAGGAACTTAATGTTGATCGCACATGATCCAACACTCCTATATTCGATCACATCGTCAAGCCCATAGGCATTTTCTCTTTATCTTGACATACCATGTACTTCATTTGTTTATACATCTCCTTTACCCACGGCAATCAAAAAAAATTTATATTCTTGCCAATGGTTGGTGTTGGAGAATTTTTCCGGGGTGCCTTGGTTGAGTTTGGAGAGTAAAAGCAGGTTGAAGTGAAGAGAGAAAACAACAGTGCAATTTAGAGTGGTTCGGTCAACCTTGCCTACATCCACTACCTAGGTCTCATCATATAGGATTTCCATTATAACGGTGATTGATTACGGCTCAATCTAACAAAGCCAATACACGAGTTTGATTCCGGCTCAACACCTCCAAGGCTTACACAATGTTGTTTTCCTTAGGTTCGCAACAAAGCTCTACAATTTTGTTTTCTATAGGCTTACAACAGACCTCTACAATGTTATTTTCTATAGGCTTACAACAAACCTTTCTCACACTCTCAAAGTGTTTACAAACTGTTTACAATAGATAAAGCTCTATGCTAGAATTGGATATTTGAGCTTAATGCTTGAACTTTGATATCTAGCTTGATTGGTTGTTTTTCTTGGTTGGAATTTATAGAAAATTTGACACAATGAGTTCTGAGGTTGTTCAACACATTTTTTCCCTTCTCTTGATGTATTTATAGCATTCTCATGCCATATGACCGTTGCTTTGAAGAAACTAGCCGTTGGAGTGCATTTAATGCTTCTGCAGCTTTTTGTGATCCTCACTGCGCACGTTGCAATATATAAGGCGTACGTTGATCATCCTAAATTCTAGCTCATGTATATTGTACCACTCGTGTCATACGTTGATCATGTTAAATTCCCAGATAACGTACGTTGAATTTCCTCTACGTATGTTATGCATTCACTACATACGTTGTGCATGTATGATGTACATTATTTTTGATCTGAAACAATCCAGTAGCCTCTGTTTCTTTTCTGTGCTTATGTCTAAGTACGTTGTTGTCTATAATGTACGTTGTGGATAAGTGCAACGTGCATTGCACGTGTATTGCGTACGTTGTTCAATATGCTTTGGCTTGTTTTGCAGTTCAACACTCTCCAACGTGTTCCACTTCAAGTCAAACGTTTTGCTCATCATCAAAACCATTTCTACATTATCAAAACATATAAAGAACTTATTGTTGATCACCCATGATCCAACAATCTCCCCCTTTTTTATGATGACAAAACTTTGAAGGATTGATGGTTACATCAAGGGCAATATAATTGCTCAAGGATTCCATCATTGTCATTTGATTAGTAACATGCAAGAGTGAATGCGAAAATTTTAATTTTCTACCCCTTTCAATCAAATATATAACACTCTCCCCCTTTTTGTCATTAATCAAAAAGATTAAACATTTAAGCAAATTATAAACATTTTCATTCCCCCTTTCAAAAACAATTTGTGCATATAACAAAAAATAGTCTCTCCCCCTATTTATTTCAAACCAATGCACATATATGAAACAACATAATCAAATAATTCATGTAAATAACAATAATCAAATTAGAAATAAAAATTGCATGAAATATAAAAGAACGTAATTTTAAGGGGTACCTAATATGCCGAAAGGCATACATTGGCCAATGGATCTCCATCATCACTTGAAGAAGAACAATAACCTCTTCTTTTCTTTTCTTTTCTTTTTTCTTCCTCTCCTTCAACCTCTCCATCTCTTTTTGTTGATTCTTCTTATTTTTCAACAACTTCTCATAAGTTG
>CAODLS011300678.1:0-10828 GCA_948243855.1 Flueggea neowawraea | reverse complement strand
AATGTCCGTAGGCTTGCCAGACAGACCACCAATGCTGCTGTTAGCAACTGCGAGGACCGTGATGGTTTGACGACTATTAATTTCCTGGGCAAGACCGGTTTGGCTTAGCAAGTTATTGAAGGCACCGAAATCCGGGTAGTTCGCAAGGATTCTAGTGATGTTAAAAGCGGTGGAGGTGGAGGACAACAGGCAAAAGACGGCAAGGAGGAGAAGGGAAGAGGCCTTGGAATACATTTTCTCAACTTGGGATTCCAAAATGCCTAGCTTAGTTTTACTTGCATTGATGAAAGATTTATAGATTTAAGTAATTATATATATATACACATTGTTGATGAAGTCGGTGACTGGAGAAATGAGGGGTTTAGAATTTGTGTTTGCCAGTGTTTTTTCTGATGGTGGGGAGTGAATTCCTCTGTTCACAGGTCAGTAGGAGAGGAGGTTTTGAATGGACAAACATGGAGCTTGGTGGGTTTGTTTGTCTATATTTAGAGAGTTTTGAATTACATGTGAAATGGTTTCATGTTCTAAATTTAGAGAGTTGGGCTTCAAATTATGGGGTTTGAACCAGTTTTTCCATGGTTAGGTTTCAGATTGAGTCAAGAGGTTATATCATACAGATCATTTGACACAACAGAATTCAAAGCTCAAGCTCTGAAATTGGAGATGGGGAGATGGCACCTCAATAACGACATTGTTCTGGTGATTGTTTCCAAATCCAATTTCAGAAATCGTATTGTATTGTTGCATTACGGGCTCAACGGGCTATTGGCTTTGGGACACTGGTGGGAAAAAATATGAATAACATGAACTAATAGAAGGAAATTGAAAAACAAATGACGTTGGCTTTCATAGTGGCTGAAACTGTAATTTCAGGATGAATTGCTGAATAATACTAGAAAGAAAGGTTCACAATGATAACATCAATGCCCTGAAAAGTTGCAGAGATATTCAATCGACTTCATCATTTTTTTATCACCCATTAGTGGAGTTCTATACTTCGGCTAGATGCCTAGAATAGTCCCTTCCCCCCACTTTTTTTTTTTTGCAGTGAAGAAAAGGTGAAAAGGCAGCAAACAACCGTTATTTATTCTCGTTGAGCATAACAATACGAGTGATCTGCTATAAAATGTTGAAGAGTGATAGTTGAACATGACGAGAATCAAGCCTTATTATACTGCAGAACCAACACACACAAAATACCATCTTATGAAGGCGTAAAAGTCCTAAGATCAAACCCAACACACAAAACACCAAATACACCCTAACACCAAGGCAACCATCTGCGGTGGTAATCAGAATAGTCTCTTCGCAGACAAATGTATTTTTTTATGTATTTGAATTTATATATTTTATCAGATAAAATTTTGCTCGAATTACCAATAGATTTTCTTTTAGTCAAAGCATAAATATTTGAGTTTTAAAAAAAGATGAAAATAGACCTAATTTCCTAAAATAATCATTTATATTTATGAATAAAAAAAATTATTCCAATCCTTTTTTTTTTTAAATGAGAAGAAGATTCGATTCTTAAATTAATCTAAAGTTTTAATTTCACAAACCGCATATGCTTTTGAGTAAAAAGGTAAAAATAATGAGATGATAATACCATGAATTTTTTTTTTGTGATTATTGCAAAAAGCAATTAGTGACTTCACAAATCTATCAATAATAAACATCACATCAAGAGGATAATCACGAATAAAGGTCTTCTCAGTTACTAAATTAAGTCAATCTTTACTACAGCTCCAGTATGAATATGTTCTCGTTTACAAAAATAATTAATTAATTATTTAAATATATTAGATGTTAAGCATTAGAATCATAGCAGTAACAATTTTTTTTTTCTTTCTTTTAAACTTTGGTGTATGTGGTTCTTGATTGTCCTCAATTTTTTAATCATAGCTTAAACTAGATACTTAATAAGAACATGCTAATATGTTAAATAATCAGGAATATATAGATCCCCGAATTCTTATTGCAAGATGCGTATAACATACATTCTTTAAAAAAATTATAAAATCCTAAATAATTATTCGTAATCGTTGTTCTCTCTCCATTAAACTTCTGCAACATTCCCTTAATCAAGAATTGTGCAAAGTACGCATTGCTAATCCTAGTTATACCTAATTCGATACCTCTTTTACTTTAGTCATATTCTCTTAATCTTGCTTTATGTGACTAATCATGCTCTCATGTTGATATGCTGTCTGGTTTTAATACAATGATACCCTTTTTGTAATTCCATTACGATTGCTTGGTTAACTAATTAATTATATATAATTGGTTACTTAATATGCAATCTCCTTTTGGGTTTTAGAGAGTAGTCATAAGTTAATGCGTTAAAGCCTAATGGGTATATATACCAACAAGTACCAATCAGTTGAATTTCCTTGCAGATTGCTTTATGTGTGATTAGGTATTTTATCAACAATTCAACTCTTTCTCAATTCTTCAATCCAATATAAAACCGTGTAATTGGTAGTTAATTTATGTAATCCACACTCTATACCTTTTGGAAAGTTCAAAGTTAACGAACCTAGCACAAAATAATAATTAAGATGAGCAATTTTTTTTCTAGAAGTGATCATGATAGCAAGAATGAATTTTTTTCTGTTAAATCACCCGAAGCCTAAATATTATTCTGATTTATGACAGAAATGAATTTGAGTCCAGTAGAAATTTTGTAGATGGCAACGTTCTTTTTGCTGAGTTTTAAATTTTATACTAGACATTCGAAATTGACAAAACAATATGTTCATATCTCTAAAAGATAAACTTTGACAAGATCATAATTTATACTTCAGTTAATTGAATTATGTTGGCCTAAACAACCTAATTAAGAAGCCCTCACATCATCACGATCGAGGTGTTGATCTACTGTATGACATGTTGAAGCTAAGTGGAGGCTGCACCACAATGTGCATGATTCTCTTTCAAAATTTGGGATCTACAAAAAGCTATAAGGATTTGGTGTATAAGGTATGCTGTTGATGATGATGGTGAAAGTGGTGAAAACCCCCCAACCAAAATTCCCCCTTTTTTGGCTGATAAATGAACAGATAGAAATAAAAAGTAGAAGCTGAGCTGGTTTTGTTCTCCAAAATTCAAGCAAATTGCATGAACAGAAATATAATCGAATGATTGGGATAATCCTATTTGATAGGTTGGATAACGAATATCTTGTTGTTGCCTAACTTTCTTCACCACATTAGATTCCTTCACACCTCCTTAGAGGATATCTATTGTTCTGCACTCCCTTTTCCAGTTCGTATTGATGGACTTGTTCTCTTTCTTTCTTTTTTGTTTATAAAGAGTGAACAATTACTTTTACAAGTTATAATTAGAGAGTTAACGGTTATATTTTATCCTTTTATTGGTAAAATCAGCTTAAAGAGTTCCAGTAAAAAAAATAAATCAACTTAAATTATGTTTGTTTTAGGTCTATTAAATTGGTAGATTGTACAAATTAGATTGTCTTTTTGTAGATTTTGTAGATTGAGGTACAATATTGAAAACTTGTCATATTTCTAATTTTATCAATATAAAGTTTTTTTTTTCTTTCTTTTTGTTTTTTTTTTCAAATAGAAATGATTGTTGGAATAGTATTGGAAAATAATTTTGGTTGCAACATCAAATGCGCTTATCTTATTATATATTGTAATGTATGCAATCTATCCATGGAAACAAACATAATTTTTTACATATTTCCAAATCTTTCAATAGTGCAATCTAACAAGAAAAAGACCTACGGGGCTTTTTTTTGGTTTGTAGAAACGCCCCTAAAAGGTCTCGGGATAGTTTCTGTAAACGCCCCCGTATTGACCGTCTCAACAAAATTAGGGACGGTTTTGTCGTCCGCCGGGGTAGGGTGTCAATTCGAGGCTGTTTCGCTGGGTGCGGTTTGAACTACCCCTGTCATGTTCCTATGACAGTCATTAAGTCCAGGGGCAGTTCTTACAACCGCCCTTACAACTACATCCAAAGTGGTAAAACACCTTTGGTTTAGTTTTTTCCTTCTTCCTTTTATTGTTTCTCAGATTTCTCCTTTATTCTTTTTAACGATGAGAAAAGATAATCATAACAACATATTTAAAAAGGATCAAATTAATTAAAATTATAACTATTCCCCTTTTTTATTAGAATTCGGGAAAACAATGTCACCCTTTGGTGAGTTTGAATTGTAGATTGCGCGAGCGTGCCAATGAATTAAGGTGTTCCTAAACCGAAATGAGAATTGAAATTACGCTCGCGATTTCGACTTCTTATCAAAACGATTGAGGACGAGTAAATGGACGAACTCGTCGTTTTGAGTCTGTTGCCTCCTTAAGAACAATAGCAAGAACATAATGATGAAATGAAAATGGAAACTTTATTTAATTTAAAAGTTGAGTACAAAACTTGAGAGAAAAATTGTAGTAGAGAACAAAAGAGAATTAAAGTTGAATAACAAATAGAGAAAAATATCATGTTCAAAAAAAATAGAGAAAAAGATAAATTAACCCACAGAAAATGTTTTCATCAAGTATTTGCTGCCAACCAGCTCATTTTCTTGTCCCCAAAGTCATGAAATTAATTCATTGATTGTTGGAAATTTCCTTGGTGGCAATATCTTTTGAACTTTCCTTTTGGTGTCAACTTCCTTCTATAATTAGTCTTGTTCTCCAAGGCAATATTTACAAATTTACCATCCCAGGGACCATTTTCTTTTATTGCATATCTGTTGCAAATCTCAGTTGTAATTGACATTGTCCCAAGGCAAATATATACGATTTTGCCACCCCTTTTAGGAAACTTCCCTGCAGTAATTTGCTTTGCTCTCCAAGGCGGTATTTACGACTTTGCCATCCCTTAAAGATTATTTCCTTTCCTGCAGATTTGTTTCCTGCAACTTCTTTCCATATTTAGGTTGATTTGAATTTTGACTCTATCGCCTCCATATTTGCTCCAATCTTTCCTTCTTACATGATTTCATTCCTTTTGAAATAATTGCAAAATTGGCGGAAACAATAACCAATTTTGTACACAAAAGAAAATTCAAATTTGTTGTCTACAATACCAATCCCAAACATAAAGAAATCAGTTCCTCATCCATTACAAGTCAAATAAAATTTTCTTCGATGAAGATCACTCGGCCTTTAAAAGATCCATGCAACTTGGAAATCATATTAAAACTTGAAAATCGAAACCTGTATATCAATGGTTATCAGCATGTTACTAAGTAATACACAATAAATAAAAGAAAAAAAAAGTTAAAGAATGATGCAAACAGATAGACATGAGCCTTAAATTGGTCAAAACATAGCAACTAAAGATGATAACCAATATGAATTATATGTAGCAATTCAAAAAACTAAAGAGGATATCTTTTTAAGTAAATGATAAAGGAATTTAACTTGCTTGCGAAAGGCATGCTCAGGATCGTGACAAATCTTCTTTGTTGCTGCTCCCACTTATTATCCCCTCTATGTTCTATCTTTTGATGAAATGCTTAGGGTTTTGGCAATGAATCAATAAACATTAATAAGACAATTAACGAATCTTAGCATCAGAATCGATACAGAAAATAAGCAAAATTCTTTTATTTCCAAAAAAAAGTCTCTGAAGATTCTAACAAAATTGGAAAGGCTAGGGCTTATGAAAGTGGCAAACCTGAAGTAAACTGATGATGGCTACGAGATCGAAGACAGAAGTGCGGAATAGAGGAGATCGAAGACAATACTAGAGAGATAGGCGTCGGTGGGGTGGTTACAGTGAGAGTCTGAGAGAGACAAAGAAAGATAGGGGAAGAAAGGCGTCGGCTAGGGTACATGTATCAGCGAGAGAGAGAGAAGTGGGAAGTGCGAGAGCGGGGGATGAGGTTAGATGAATTTTGGGATTGAGAGGGAATTGAAAGATAGAGGCGAAAATAGAACAAAGAATAAAAGTCGGAGTTGTTTCTATTATGATCGCCTCTCCCGTATTCTTGCTTGGGGCGGTTCACCATTTTGCCCCTACAAAAAGAAAAAAAAAAGCAGTACTAAAAACATGGGACGACTTGGGCGACTGCCTCATAAAAACTGCCCCGTAGATCCTTTTTTATAGCGTCCTCAAGATAATTAACCATCGGGAATTTTTTTCCTAAATTTGGTATATGTGCACCAAACTAATTAATAATTGACATGTTTATTAGTGAATCCTCAATTAGTTACTTGATTGGCCTATTAATACATATGACAAGTATTAATTAATTTGATGTATATGTGAGGACATGCAAGTTTAGGTAAGAATTTTCCTTAACAATTTCTAGTTCTATCATGATGCATACGAATGATGATTAACAAACAATTATTGTGTATATATAAATGTTGCTTGCATTTTAACCAATAAAGTGATCAGGACTAGCCCATACGAGATTTCGGGGAATGCAAGATAATCTTTCTTTCTCGTATTAATATATTTCCCATGATTTTGTCTCATATATGCACATGGACACAATAATCCAAAAGAAAAAGTCTAAACTTGTACAATCTTTAGTGTTTTCTAAACCAAATAATTATATTCTCTAAATATTTTATTTTCTTCCTTAGATTGGTGCAAAAGTCAAGATTAGTTAAGTCGAATGATTTTGTACAAGAATCATCCTATTATTGATCTATACACAAACATTAATTTAGTAACATACTTACATAACCAAACAAAGACGATCCAACATTGAAAAGCCACAACTTGTCCTTGCCACCTCATGAATTTATCTTTTCTTTTTTCTCATTTTTGTATCGTATTACCTACCAACCGCATATATGCATTTGCATCCATGACCTTACAAATTTCTTGCTATCAACAACATCATCAGACTAATCTGTTCAAAAAATAACTTCATCAGATGTAGATTGAATTGAAAATTAAGTTAATGATTAGATAAGTTTTGTAATTAATAAGCAGTATCGAATAATTGAGGTCACAATGATCGATCAATAGTTTTCAAATTTTTGTTGCATGCATTTGCTGCCACGATATAGAAATCAAACGTCAGGTATTCGGCATGGCATGTGAATTTAGTCAACTGGTTTTTTTCATATATGTCCCATTAGGGTTTGCGGTGGAGACCCGCTTTGTGGAATGTTTTGTAACATAACATGCAAGAATTATTCTTCCATAATTCATATTGCATCAAAATTATTATCTGCAAGCTGGCATTTTTCTTGCTTCTTTTCTTTTGTTTTGATCATATATTTTTTCTTTCGATCCCTACGATAATTATAGCAACAGGGCAATTGTTTGCAATATCAAATTGGTAATCAGAGGCTGGAATATGAAACAAGATGTTAATTTAATTGCAACAATAATATAGCCTAAAGTATATCCTACCTGCTTAAGATCCAAGTTCCAACTCGGAGTGATAATTCGTGTTAGACGTGTCATAATCGTGATATGCTATTTACATATCACATATTATTATACATGACATAAACATTACAAAAAATAAATTCGTGTCATTCGTGTCGTGTCTAATCGTATACTCACAAATCGTGTTATCGTATCAGAAATTGTCACTTACAGTTCCAACTCTTTTAGAATTACTAATAGAAAACAAGTTTTTTTGTTTATTAAACAAAAATTGTTTTTCCTAATTAATAGATAATATTTTCATACAACAAAAAATTGTAAAAATTTTTGCAACATTTTCTTGTCAAAGGGAAATATTTTCTTATTAGAGTGTATAATTTCATGATTTAAAATTAATTAATAATTTTTAAAATAAATTATAAATTCCTTGAAGATCTTATGGATATTGCATCTCAAAAAAAAAATTTGAAAGAACTTCTGCAAATTTAGATTGTACAAAAATATTATCCATAATTAAACGCACCTAACCTTTTCCGAAAAGAAGACAAGTATTCTTCCAAATTTAGATTGCAGTTAAGTTTTCCTATCATGATAGTATCGGATGGTCTAGTTGAGTCTATATCCATGCATGTTCCACATTGACGTTAACGTTTACGGTCTATATCTTTTCCACTACTTGAAATTGTGAATTAGAGGAAATCAATCAATAAGTACAAACCACTCATATTGTGCGTGAAAAACTAGTTGTATCACACTTCTATTTTTTGAGAAACGAACGGCAATTTCATAACAGGCAACGGAAAAAAAAGTATTGTCGATAAGGATAGGTCCTTGAGAGTAGTTTTACGCAATTGTATTCTACTCGGAATTAATTAGGGCAAGATTGCTATGAATTGTCAACTGTATCTGTATGTATTGGCAGCACTCCTGAATACTTGATGTTTGAACATACACAATGCCAGGGACGAAGCCATGAACATTTTTACCTGGGGGCACGACTGGAAGACGGCTGAGGTGCTGGCGGGCCGCGGCTAAGGTGCTGACGGCAACCAACTGCGGCAACGAGTGGGCTTGGCAACAACTGGAGGGTGGAGGCACCGACTGTGGGTCTCCTCTTCTCTTGGTATTGGGTTCTGAACTGATGGCTGTGCAATCCCTAAATGAGATTGCATTGCTTTAATTTTTTTAATGGGTTGGGACCAAAACAATGTCGTTTTGACTTCTCAATTAAAAAATAAGTTAAAGGGGTCAAAACAACGTCGTTTTGGCCCCTCCTTTTTGAAAAAAAAAGTTGGGGAAGGATTCTCTTCAACCCCTCCCCTCCTACTGGTGCCTCCTCTCACTTACAGATGAGGTGGGGGCACCCCCTCAAGGATAGCGTGTTGGAACCCCCTAATAAGGGGGTTCTGGCCGACGACAAGTGGGGGCATAGATACCCACAACCCCGGTCTCGCTCTGTCCCTGCACAGTGCATCTAGCAATGTTGGACAAAAATAAAAAAAAGCTAGGTAACAATATTAACATCGTATATTTGAAGCCCTAAATAAGATATAATATGTTTTTATGTAAATGAGTAAGTCTAAACTATAGACATAAAAGATGTCAAAATATCATTGACCACGCATTATTTATCAGAGTATTACCGGTATCTACATAGGAAAAATATTAATTATAGTGTTCTTTTGGCAGGCTACAAATACATGTAAAAGTATTATTCGCAAGGGGCATTGGTATAGCTATATACTGTATCCTTACCCTTACTTGTTTAGAGAAGAGTACATAATAAGTTTAGTAGGTTTTTAACTATTGATAATGGAAAAATAAATAAAATCTTTTAATAAAGTTAGTTATACAAAAAATACAATATATACTATGTACGCTACTGCTTATTTAATAAATTCTTAATTTGTCTGTCAAATGAACGAGTTATGCTGCATTGCTACATTATGATATGCTAGTGTTCAAAGTTCAGAAAACATTGCAGTTGATTGGGAAAATTATGCAGCGTATGCCATACATGAAAATTTATCCTACCGATGGTGTATATTTTTGCTTTTCACTTTAAATTTTCCAACTTTTGATTTAAATCAATAGAAGTAATATCTTCATAGTAAAATACCATTTTAAATTTTAATTTAAAATTTAAAATTCAGATATACCATTTTAAGATAAGCAAACACATGTGGTGGCCTAGATTTTCCTTCAAAAAAAATTTTACTATGTTTTTATTCCGTTTTCTTACTTTTTGCTGTTTTAAAACCAAATGAAAAACAAATTGAAAACAAAATAAAAATTGATTGAAAACATGATAAAAATAGTTCATAATTTAAAAGACAAATTGAAAATTGAATAAAAACAAAGTGAAACTATTACATACAAAACCAAACATTCGATTGGTCATTTCTAAAAAAAATTGTAAATCAAATGAAAGCCAAATAATTTTTTTTGGATTTCTCGCGTCCCTCTCTTAAAATTCAAAATTACAAAAAGTTATTAAAAAAGTCAAAATGACAGCTGCAGCTTTAGTATATGTATATATTTGAGTTTTTTGGGTTTATTTTTGGTTTTTTAAACTAGAGACTAATATTTGTCTCTCTTTTTGATTTTTTTTGTTTTATTTTATTTTTATTTTTTATTGTCAATATATTTTTTGTAGATGAACTCTCTTTTTTTGTTTTTTATGAGTTGATTTTTTTTTTCTTTTTAATAGCACAAGTTGTGTACTTTTTTGTTTTCTTTATCGGTTTTTTAACCGTTTGTAGGATTTCAACCAAGTATATAAAAAAATGAAGTGATAGCGTGTACAAAATGAAATGATATAATTGTTGAAGCGTACAAAGCAAATTTTGCGTTAAAAGAGGAAATGGGCCGTGATTTCCCTAAGCGGGCTTCATGTTCTGGTGGTGTTAATCTACTTGGACGTAGCCCAATATGTTACCATTTAGCCCAATGGATTGGAAATGGAGGATGAAGCTGTAGTTAAAAAACCCAGCAACAACAACACGAGAGGAGAGAGAGACAGAGAGATATTTTGCTGATGAAAAGACACCGGATAACTGAAAATGCAAACCATTCTTCAGCCTTGTAAGTCTCTCTCACTCTTCACCTATTCTTCACCATCTTTGAGTATATGCAATTTTGGTGTCGCAGTCCTAGATAAAACTTATAAACCCTCAAGCTTAGGTTCCTTTTCATCTGTTTGTTCGTTTAAAGCTAACTCCTTTTATAAGAATTTTCCACTTTGGAGAAGTACCCATGTCTCGTTTTACTCTCAAGATGACATTTTTAATGATTTTTCAAGTACCCAATTGTCTCAAAATGGTGATGCAAATGATAGAGTTCAAGAGAACAAAGAGCTTGAATTGCTAAATAAGCCCTCTCCAGTGGCTATTGATAATGGGTTAGCTATAGAAGATGATAAAGAAGCTGAAAAAGATAGGAAAGATGAGGCCTTAGAACCTTTTTTAAAGTTCTTTAAGCCTAGAGATTCAGAAGAAGTAAA
>CAODLS011300671.1:0-21372 GCA_948243855.1 Flueggea neowawraea | reverse complement strand
TAGGGCCCAATGACATTGTAATCTATTTAATTAAATAAAATGATGTATTATTTTATCTAGTTGTTATTCTTGTGCATAGTTAACTTGATAAAATATCCATGAATGATTATTCTACTTAAGTTAAATCAAATACGTGATTTGACAGTAGAACCTTAAGACTCGAAAGAATAATATTCTAAATTATCCCTAGTCGATTGTTATCATGAGAGCGATAACAAACTAAGACTAGTATGTGCTCTGTGAGATGACTGTGTTCTACAAGGTAATGGGATATAGAGATATCAATCAGACGCATAAATACATGTTAGGGAATATTGTATTGGATCGATCCATTAATGATAATACTACATGGTTATATGTCATAAGTAGTTCTCATGCAATGCTTATACTAGAAATCCTTACACCTAAAATCGCTATGGATTCTAGGTGAGGATTAGTATACTTTGACCATTTGCCTAACGCCTTCGATAACTAGGGGCAAGTATGGACTTGATTAGGTATGCTAAGAATCATGCTAGAAACATGAGTGAATTGAAGGGATTACCACTCTCTTATAAGAGAGAGAAGATATCACAGACCACTTGATAAATGACACCAAGTAGTGCATGGCCATGCCCAAATTAAATGATAAAAGAGTTATCATTTATTTGATTCAGTCAATGTCATTTAGATATCAAGAAATGTTTTAGCAACAAATGAGGGTGACATGTTCCATGCCTCATGCTAATCATGATAGCGAAAGGTAAAGGATTGTATAAGGTTGCAATTAGGTTTGTTGGCTCTAGTCAATATTCATTCAATTTGGGTAGGCACTACGTCTTGATAGAGGCCCCTAGTGATTTATGAGTATTTATGTATATTAAAATCCTTTGCCAATATTAATAGGGATCGCACACGAAAGATCTAGAACGAGTTTTATCTCTCTTATTGCAATTAGGTCAAATGTTGACTTAAGGTGCATAGGTGAATTTCAGCTACCGTTAGTATGGGTTAATTATATGATAATTCAGCCCATGAAATGTTTAATTAATTAATCATGGATTAATTTGTTAAATAAAGGTCCAAATAGTGTAAGGAAATTAAGCTCAATGGCCATATCCTAAAAGTTAGGAGCCTTACCCTTTAAAGTAGGAATTAGACTTCCTAACCCAAAAGGAGAAGTGTGACCGGCCATGACATGATTTATTAGGATTTTTGGAGACATCCTAATACTATATAAAGACCTAAGGTGTGATGCTACATCTAACCCTAATGGAGTTGGTATTTTCGGCTCTAAGAGAACACTTCCTAACCTAGCATTGATGAACCCCATATGCACCATTAGAGAGTGTTTACTTTAGTGCTAGCACACCTCAACTCATTATAGTATAGATTTAGTGTGTATGAAGTAGATATCTTAGTCTTAAGGCTAAGGTTCTTACAATACTTGGGGCAAATCTAAGGAGTAAGGGTTCATCCTTGGCAAATGTGAACAAGGGTTCTTGATGAATAATAAAATCTGATTCAACACTCATCATGTAAGTAAAGATCTAATCTTTATTTAATCTATCAATCTTGTTTTTTTATTGGAGTGATTAGATGAAAAATTTTGTTATTCCGCCTATGTTTTCATGCTAAAAATCCAACAAGTAGAGATGCGCATTCAAGGAAAAAGCAAATGGGAGCAAAGCAACAAACAAAAAAGTTTTCTCAACCTTATCCCTCTTTGATTGTGCTTCAATTTTTTTAGAATGAATCAAATTTGAAAAGAATAAATTTGTATTGAATTGGTTAGAGGAATTTTCTAGTGTGTTAGTATGATTTTAACATGATTAATCGAGGAATAAATGTTATTTGTTAGTTACTTGAACTTCAAATTGGAATTTTTAGGTTGCAAGGTTGAGAGTTTGTTTATCAACAATTTTAGTTTATTAGTGAGGGCAAAAAAGAAGCTTACAAACTTGTTGCTAAGTTAATTTTAAGCAAATATGCTTAAATGATTGAATTGTGTTTGAAAACTCTTAGAGTATTGGCTATAATTTGAATGAAATTTTCTTATTTTGAATGTTTGAAGAAAGGCTAAGCCTCTCTTTTTTTAGGGTGAACCTAAACAACGATAAGTGGATGGGGTCCTAACTCCGAGGTGAAAATGATAAGTACTCTTGAAGGATAATAATAAGTGTAACCACATGGACTCTTAATTCCCTAACTAGTTTATAGCACCCAAAATAAAAAGAAATGATAAAATGGAAAATACAAAGAAACAAAATATGAAAGAAAACACTTGTGAATGAAAAATAAATGAACAAAGCCAAGTTTACCCTAGAACAAAAGGAAAAGCTTGTTTGAATTTAGCAATAGGGGAGATAAGCCTTGGGGATGCCAATACATTAGGAAAATTGATAGATGAACTTTTGAAATTGTCATTTATTAATGCCAAGGTTTGGTTTTTGTAAATGATGAATAACATTGTGTTCCTCGCTTGATCATTTTACCTTTATACTTGCATAGTATAAGGATGTTCCTACTTTGTTGATTCAAATTGTACTATTTCCTCGGGATTGGGATTGGTTTGCTTGAGGACAAACAAATAAACAAACAAGTGTGTGGGACTTAGATGTATAATAAATTTACATGGTATTCAAGCATAGATAGATGGCATTTTGGCCCTAAATGTACCTAAATATCCATGAATTTATACTCTTTTTGTGTTTTGTGCAGGGTGAATGAGAATGCATGAAATATGGATGAAAAGTGATGAAAAAAGCATGGAAAATGAGTTCTCAAAAGAGCGTAATTGATGGAAAAAAGTGGAAGAAAAAACCGCTCAAATGAAGCAATTTTTGTCGCCACACCCTGGATCATGGTCATGGCTAAAGACCATGGACAGGCCATGGGCAATCACCACAATCATGGCCAAGACTAGGAAAACACCATGGTCGTGGTGAAGGCCGTAGTCACCAACTCATATGCCTCATTCGATCTGATGCGGGCGACGGTCATAACCACACCACAGTCAGAAAGCCATAGTCGTCGTCAATGTCATGGCCCTCCCAGAAAAAGGAGAGAGATGATGGCGAAAAAAGAAAAAGATGTGGGGAGTTGGGTACAATTAGTGGGCATATTTTTCAGCATTAATTGATGGGTTTTGAGGACATGTGAGGGGTTTAAATACTCCTCTTATTTGCTCCTTTATGGATCATTCTTCATTCCACAAAAAACATTCTCTTTGTCTTTCAATTTCTTAGAACATTAGTTTAGGGTTTTATTGAAGAAAGGGAAATGCTTGAAGGCTAGGGGATCCTCTCTCAAGGGTGACATTGAGGAGGCATTTTCCACATCAATCTCTCTTGTATTTCTTCATATTTGTATCTGGTGACAATGTTTCATGTTCTTATTTATTGTTTATTTTTTTTTCTTTTATAATGGTAGCTTAAATATCTTGTTAGGATTTAGAGATGTAGACTGTGGATGACTATTTGTTATATTTATGAATGGGACTTGTGCTTTATGTTCTATATTTGAATATTGCCTTGGATTTGATTTGATGACTTGTTTTGATTAGCTTTTGTTGTGCTTGATCACCATGATGATAGTTTACACAAGTCTAATTGGAGGATCGAAAGATTAAGGCTAAATGATGTCCACAAGCATTAAACTTCCCTAACTTAGGATTGACATATTCTATGTAGGCAAGGTGTTCGATAAAATTCCTAAGAGGCTTAATGAGCCTAGTCTAGTTAGGTGGGACCGAGAGGGCATTCCTAATAAATGTAGGCATTGCTTAAATGAACTCGAGAGATGTTTTAAGCGAGAATAGAGGATAGAACACTCAATATCCCAAAAACACCATTCATTAATATAACAAATAGGAGTCTTAGTCAAATCTCAGAAGTCCTAACACTTTATCATTAATTAGTTATCTACTTTCTTTTTTAATTGCTTGCTTGTATTAATCTCATGTTGCTTAATCAAAAACCCCAAAAACCAATTAATGGAATTTGTTGTTGTTCTTTTACGAATTGATCACCATTAGTATTTGTTCTTTTGGATTCTATATCCTTGGAATACCCATTGGTAAATCTAAATCCACACCCGTGCGCTTGCGAGGAAGCCAATCAATTTTCCATTTGTTTTTACATTCTATACTATTTTTTTCTAAAGGAAAGGGTCACTTCACTAAAATGTTAGACTCAATCTTGTAGGTCGAACACATTAGTGACACAACAAGTTACAAACTCAACTAAGTTGAGTTTATAAGCATGTAGAAATATTATATTATTATTTACCGAATAATTGCAACATTTGGAATCCAAATACATCAAAGTGTGATAACATGCTAACATGCTAAAAATTAAGGAAAAATATTGGTCTTTTGAGTTAAGATAATTTTGTTTGTCTTAATTAAAGTCAATTTACTAAATTACTTCTACCAATTTATCAAATTGTCCCTAAAAAGTGTATTAACCAGAAGATAGTTTAATAAATTCATTAGAGTTAGGATGTATTTAGTTAAAACACGAAGCTTTACCCAAAAGTCATAGGCATGAATTTGCTATTTATGCTTCTGAATCTAGTAGGCACTATTATTAACAAACTGGAAATCCAGTAGGCAGTATTATTAATTTTATTTGCTTATGATGTTCACTTACGTTCGTTCTTTTATATGTGTATAGATTGATAGTAATGATATTATTAATAAAAGGGTGAAATCCTTAGCAGTCCTCGACATTTGGTGTATTATTTATCCCGGTCGCTACTAGTTCTAAATTATTCTGTATGGTAACTCCGTCTATTCTCTGTTAGTTTTACTTAACAAAAAAGGCAAAAAAAAAAACAAATTTACCCTCAAATTTAAAAATTATTTACTAACCCTAAACCGAACCGAACCAAAGTTGACTCACCTCAACACCCAATCAAACACACCTATTCCAAAACCAAAACCAAAAAGTAACCCAACCTAAACACCTAACCAAACCTACCAATTCCTTCTTTTTTCTTTCCTCTCTCATGAACCCGAAACCTACCACCACCAAAACCAAAAATTCTAACCAAACATTAAATAATCAATCTGAACCCATCCATTCCTTCTTCATCTCCCATCACTATCTTCCTTACCTCTCTCTTCTACCATAAATCTTTTTCTTTCTCTCTTTCAATCTCTTTTCGTCTTCTCCTTCTCCTCCTCCTTCTCTACCTACACATTCATGCCAAAACTGATCAAAGCAGTCATGTCCAATCTCGACCGACCGTTGCTCTATCCCTCTCCTCTTTGTGTCCACTCTTCTCATCCACCTCCTTACTTCTCTCATCTCTTCTCTCCAACACAATCTCCTCCATGTCCCTCGCTCCTTTCCTTTCTGATCTCGACATCTTTGATGATTCGGTGGAAGATCACAACGTCCAAACAACCAACAACAGTGAGGATCTAGTGCCTTATTTCAAAATTTCTTTCGTTTTCTTTTGTTTCATTTGCATTCACTCTCATTTTGGGTGCGACAAAAAATAATCAGCAAATGAAGGGTTCAATTTTTTGTGCTTTTGCACTTATTAAGGTTTTCACCATAAAGGAAGTCTCCCTTTTTATGCAAAAACCGCTTATTTGTGATGAGTGCCCCCGGTTACTCAGAAAACCCTTTGTGGCAGTGCTTTGCATACTAATATCAAAAGATAGTAGAGTAGATTAAGAACTTCATGCACTTGTCCTAATTTTGGTTCAACCTCAAAAGGGAAGCATAATCATTTAGGCACACAATAAAAGCACATACACATTAATTAAGCCAAGCCTTTTCCAAATTTTTAAAATTTAATCAATTAAGCAAAACCTTAGCAATAAGTTTGTAAATTTTTATTATGCCTCCACTAATAGACTAAAGTTGTTAATAAATGAACACTCAACCTTGTCACCTAAAAATTCCAAATTGATGTTCAAGTTACCAACAATTAGCATAAATTCGTCAATCGATCATGTTAATAGCATACTAGCACACTAACCAATTCCTTTCAACCCAATTCAATCCAAATGGATTCTTTTCAAGTTTAAAATATTCTAAAAAAATTAAGCATAGTTCAAGCAAAAATTTTGAAAAACTTTAAGCATTTTCTAGTAAAATCAACATCCAAGCAATAACATATAAACAATTAAGCCTAAGCATTCTCTAAACCCCTCCCCTACACTTATTTTGAACATTGTCCCCAGTGTTCGATAAAGGAAGTCTGGATCAACCTTAACAAAGCAATAGGAACAATTGAAATTAAGCACAAAAGTAAAAGAGAGAATGTTTAGAATGCTTCTCTCTTTGTTGCCTTGCTCTTGATTGCTCATTCCTTGAATGCACGACTCTAGCTTTTTGGCATGAAACATGAAATGTTAGTGCCATAAGTGCATATAAATGATTATGTAAGTGGTCAACTGGTCCTCTTCATTGAACATCAACAAAATATTTCAAAACAACAACAAAAATAAGTGTGCTCCTACACGAAGATGCAAGTATGCATGCAAGTTCATAAATAGAAGATAACCATAGTTTAATGTCATTATGGACGAAAAGTAATTCAATGTCCATTTCGGAAGTATGCATTGGATCTATTTGGGGTGCCAAATAGTCCTTATGGTGGATTTATGAATGGTTTCAATCTCTTACCATGAACTTTGAGTGGTTTGTAATCATTAAGCAAAATGTCAATAGTACCACATAAATTAATTTTTGAAACCAAAAATGAACCACGCCATGGCTTCGGCATTCATCTCAATGTGATCTTCCTTCCAAGTTTCTAGAACACCTCAAAAGCATGTCTCACCTAAAATGCAAAGAAAAAAAACAAATAAGTAAAAAGAAAATAAACAATCACAACCGGTAGCATCATCGCCGGGAACAGCGCCAAAAACTTGATCGATGCCTCGCAAGCGCACGAGGATTGATGTAGTAATAATAACCTTATGAGTGTTCATATGGTGTCAAACCTACATGGACAAGCACTAATTGTGATTCATTCGAATACGAAAATACAACCCGCAAGGAAATGATATTTTTGGTATTTTGGAAAAAGAAACATGAAATGTAAAATGAACAAATAATAAGATAAGCATTACGAATTTCAAGATTCAACCAAGACTCTTATTTACTACATTTTATGAACGGTTTATGGGATATTAGTGTTCTCTCGCTTTTATTGCCTAAAGCCTCTTTCAAGTTCATCTAGGCTACGTCTACATTTATTAGAAGGGTCATTTTGACCTCATCTAACTAAGCTAGACTCATTAAGTTCTCTTAGGAATTTCATCGAACACCTTATTGGCATGAATATGTCTATTACATAACCTAACAAGTTTAATGCATGTCAACCTCATCTAGCCTTCCCATTTTGGTTCTTGAACTAGATTTGTTACAACTACACCTAATGATGGTCAATCACAATCATAGTCAACTAAAACATGTCATTGAATCAAATCTAAGAGTTACAACAAATATGACATTCAGAATTCAAGATATATAAAGTACAAATACGGAAATAAAAGCACAACTTTCATTCATAAATATATGAAATAGATGTTAAGTAGAATATTTAAGCTACCATGATTTTATTCAACAAAATAAGATAATGAATATCAATAATAACCATGAAAACAAATTTAAGTTTAAAGAGATAAAGGAGAAAATAGATATGGACAAAGCTCCTCTAGGTAGCCTTCGAGAGAAATCCTCACACTTCAAGCATGGTCTGCATCTCTTCCTCTAACCCAACAACAATGTTCTTCCAAATAGAAGAACAAAGATAGAAAAATATGCTCAGTGGTTGGCTCTCCAACCCTACAATATTGTTCTTCCAAATGGAAGAAAAAAGATAGAAAATTATGTACCAAGGTTGATTCCCTTCATTGATGCACATATGAAGAGTATTTATAGGAATTTTGAAGTCCCACAAAGCCCTAGACAATTTGCCCACTTGATGCATGCAAGTTGTCAACTTTTGACCATTTTTGTCAACTTTGGTGTACTCCTTTTGTCCATATTTGTCTAACTTGTGTACACCACTTGTACACTTGTGCCCAATTGGTGTAGGCATGTTATCCACTTGTAGTCCAATTTTTGTACAGAATTTGACCAATTCTATCCACTTTTTGACCACCAAAAATGACAAAACCGCCATACTTTTTCATTCAATTCAAGGTTGGTCACGACAATGATTTTTGTCCATCATCACAGCTGTGATAGTGTGGTGGTCACGGCTATGGCCTTTGTTTGGTGTCCAACGGCGTTTCACACGATGCCAAACTTTGCACCCTTTTAGCCATTTTTTGTTGCATTTTCTCCCATTGATCATGCAACTTAAAAAGCATATTTTCCATGACCTTTTCATCCCTTTTTCATCACATTCCATGCATTTCTCATTACCTTACCCAAAATACAGAAAGCGTGTAAATTCATCAATGATCAAGTACACTAAGGGGAAAATGCTAAACCTTTATGCTTGAATTATTATGTAAATTTAGGATACTTCACTCTCTCCAACGAGATTTCCTCCAGCCAACATGATCTACGCCAAAGAGCATGTCCTATGGTCAGAAACACGGTGGAGAGAGAAGAAGCTAAGCTTAGTGTCGACAGAGAGGAATGAGTGGATAGAGGTTTGTTTCGTTTTCTTCTCATTTTGAAATTGAAAGGAAGAGAAGGCTTGGTTGGTTTAAAACTTGGTTGTGCGATCGGTTTGGCTCAAAAAAATGGATTTTCATGGCTGATTTTGGTTTGTTTCTTGGTTTGGGTGGTTAGGCTTGGATTTTGTTCTTGTAGATTGGTTGCTCTAAGTTTGGCTTCATTACTTAGCTTCTGAGAGTGGGTTTTTAGTGGTTTCTTGATAATGGTTTTATGGTTTGGTTTTGATTGGGATTTGTTCGATCAAAATCATAGAATTGTGGCTTGGTTTTGGTTTGGCTTGGTTCAAATTGGGGTTGAGTAAGGTGAGTGTTTTTGTGAACAAATCAAGCGGGAGTATAAGAGATGGTTGGTCTCGTTAGCTCAAAATTTAGAAATGGCCAACACAAATGTGCAGAAAAATGGTGTCAATTGGTGAGTTGGTTTGATGAATAAAATTGATGTGGTTGGCACTGCAAGGCTACCATAATCTTTAAAAGTTTTCATACTGCACTAGTTTATTAGGTTAGAAAGTTTTTGCAGAGACATATTGTTGCATGGAATTTTTGCAGGAGGAATTTCATTTTTCCAGAGGGAATTAGTGAAATTTCAAGAAGAATTGTAGGACATTGATTATATTCGTGTTCATGATTTTCCCTAAACCGTAAGCACAAGGGGGCAATTATTTACATTAAAATATTGCTCGAGTCTAGTGGGACGACTTGAGCCCATGCGTCAAAAATCAAGGCCAAACCTTGAAAAAGCTGGGGGAGATGTTTGAGTTCTATTCTACCAAGAATTACAGCCGGTAGGAATGAGCCCATAACTGGGGGAAGTGGTTGAAACTCATTCCACCAGAAGCTACTACCATTACAGGAGGAAACCAAACCCAGATTGAAAATACTAGAATTTAATTCCTGCCAAGAGTGGTGGAGTTTTATCATAGTGCAACTATTGACCATGTAAAGTGGAGTAGATTTCCAAGAGCAATTGTTGCAAAGGCAATCCATAGTTCTACTGGAGTAAAAGGAGGGGGTATGAAAAATAGATTTATGTCCTTTTTTTTTCTATTGGCAATCGTACGATTAGTTGGATCGAGTCATTTCTAGTTTGGAAGAACTCTAAACTTTCTGGCACGTTCAAAAGGTTGCATTGTTTTCCTTGCCAAAAAAAATGGGGAAACAATTTCTTTTTTTTCCTTTTTTTTGTGTTGTTCCTTCATGGTGATAGTATAATATTTATTTCTTTCAAATAGGCAATCAAAGAGAAAAGAATTGAACTTTTCCATTCTTTTCTTGTGAGTGGTTGTCAAAGAGCCAAGCCAAGCCAACCCTGCCAATTTTTTCTTTACTTTTTCTTACGCTTTCCTTCTGGAATGTCATTAAATTGTTTTACATCTTCACTGATATAGAGGATTGCTACTATTTTATCCATAATAGAATATAGAGAAAACATATTCAATTCTTGAAGTTTTATTTGTGGCTTGTGATATATTGTTCTATGTGTGTACCGAGACGAGATTGAAAAAAAATTACTTATTTTTGTTGGCCTCTTCACCTTTTGCTCTTCTAGTAAGAATTTTGGTAATGCTCACTTATCTTCCTGTCAAGTTTTGCTTTTGTATATTTTTTTATTTAAAATTCTCAGGCTAATGGTATTCGGAGTTCCTGATGACTTCAAAAGTGATGCAACATTACCCAATTCAAGTATGGCATATAATGACGATAGGTCGGAGATGTCGACAGCTATTGAAGGAATTTTACCTCAAGTATGGCCTATGACGATGATAGGCCAATCGAAAACCCACAGAGGAATCTTATTTCAAGTATGGCCTATGACCATGACAGACCAAAGACGTCGACAAGTCATGGAGGAATCTAAGTTCAAGTATGGCCTATGACGACGATGGATTGAAGATGCCGACAATTTTGGTGGTTAAGTCTCTTTATGTGGACAACGATGAGTCGAAAACGTATAAGGCCATCTAAAGACTTCAAGATTTTGAGCGACTCTTTTTCTCTTATGAGCATATGTTTTACGGTAGATGTCACGCCTAGTTTCATTTTAGAGGTTCCATTTGATTCATCTTCAAAGCATATTTTTTTCATCTATCGTAAAATTTGGCATGTTCATCTTTAGAATACTTGCATGGTTATTTTCTCTCTCGCGCAGTTCGACATGTACACCTTTACAAGACTTGTATGGTTCTCTCTTGTCTCTCTCATGTAATTCAACATCTTCATAAGCAAGATATTTTTTAAGAATCTAAAAAAATCATTTCAAGGAGTGGGTTGTTGCACATTGTTCCTAGAAAATCTTCTCCAAAATCAAGCATTTCAAAGGAAGGTTGTCAATGATCTCTTCAAACTTGAGAAGTCTCTCAAATCACGATACATCCATCTAAAAATTTATTTCAAATGTTCTTGGAGGTCTCTCTCTCCCTCTCTCTCTAAATCCTTTAAGTCATAGCGAATGAACTTGCATCATCATCAACTTTGAAGAATCTCAAAGATTTACCTCAGTAAAGGGTTTGTTGCTAGGAATTCTTCTAAGCCTCTTTATCACTTTTAAGTCTTAGTGATCGAATCTTCACCAAAGTAGGTTCTCACATAATTTTCAAGATTTATCTGTCTTTCGATAAAAGCTAACGAAAGTTCTTTCCCTACTTCTCTCATTCCCACTTCATGAATGTTCACAGGATCTTCATGTGAGTTTCTTATTGCATACTTGGGAGTTCTGAGAACGTACTTTGCTCCCCATATCTACTTTTATGGGGCTTTAATCTCTATCATCCAATGTTTAGATGCCTTTCTCCTTTTGTGTTTGATCTTCTCTAGAGGCATTTCTTCAACTATCGAAAGACTTTCTTCAAATGTGTTTCTTCAAAGGTGTCTCCCTTGAAAGTGACTTCAAAGGACTTTCTTTGAAAATGTTTCATCAAATTTTATCACCCTTCTTCTAAAGATGTCTTTTAAAGAATTTTCTTTGGAGGTGCTTCATCATCCTTCCTTTAAGATGTCTTCAAAGGATTTTATTCAAAGGAGTTTCTTCAACTCTTATAACCATTCTCCAAGGGCATCTACAAGGGACTTCCTTTAAACCTTTAAGTTCTTGAGGAACAATATAGTTTCTCAACTGCCTCATTAGAATCTGTCTTCATTACTAAATAGTGAAGGTGACATTCCTTCTAATGCTTTATGTTAATGCTAGAAAATTTAGGCATGCTCCCACGAGCAACATTAATGGTTGAACGGCTTAGATCCTTAAGTCAAGTGAGGTCTTCCATGGAGAAAATTTCTTCATTGAAGGCAGCATGGAAGGTAATCATAACAAGAATTCTTTCATTCTGGCCATTGAGTAGTTAGACAAAATTTTCACTTTGACTATGTTAATAGTGAGAGCCCAGTCTCCTGTAGACATTATGTATGAATGTACAATGACCTCTTAATCTGCAACTGGTGTAATGCTCCACTTTACATCACAGCCAAAAATTTCTCCATTGTGTGACTTTACAATGAGATCTTGATTTCCCGTAAACCTTTCTACTCACTTGTTTTGGTTACTTGTTATATGTCTTTAGTGAGAGCCTAATGTCTCGCAACCTTTTCGACTCACACTAGCCCTAACAAGTGTTAATATTTCATATTTTATTGTGTGAGTTGGTCTCTCATAAGCTTTTAGACCATCTAATGAGTTGCATTTCATACATATTTTATGTTGCATTCTATGTTTGTTTTCCATTATAAATTGTTGTTATTTTTGTGTTTTTATGTCTTGTTGGCTTATTTGGTTGTTTAGCTGGATGGTTGGTGAAACGTAAAGAAATGGAGCTATTTTGGTGCATTTTGGTTGCTGCTTGCATTACGGCATGACCATACCATAGAAGGGGCAAAAACTGTGCTGACTTATTTACATTGGGCTACGTGCTGGGAATGTTTGGCCTTTAGATTTGAGCCTCATCGATGGAGCTGAAGGTTTTTTAACTGATTTTTATTGCTAGAATGATACATTAGCATTATTACTATTTTATCGATTTTGTTTAGACTAGGATTTGGTTTTTATAAGGGAGCCACAAATAAATACTCTTATTAAGTGTGGTGGTTGTCTTCTTCCTCTCTTGGCCATTGACGCATATTCAGGACAACAACTATTCTTCACATTTCTTTGGCTCTCTCCATCATCAAGTGTAACTAAATTCCTTTTTTAGTTAAGGTATTTTTGAAGTTCAATCCATTAAGGTTGCGAGACTTTTTTTAATTGTTATTAAGTGTTTTGAACATTTGTTCAGGTGCCTTACTTCCTTTATTATTATTTCTATTGATTGATTGATAAAGGCTCATTGATTGATTGATTGAAATAATATACTGCTATTTAGGATTGGCTAAGCGGTTCTCGTTAGTTCTAATATAGGTAGAAAATAACTTGAATGCATGTGATTGGATAAGTTTCAATGTTATGGAACTGAATAATTTAGTTTAACTGATTTATGGCATTTCTAACTTCACTAGCTAAGATATGAGTCTCTTTAATTCTTATTGCTTCCACAGATTAAACCTTATCAGGGCATCCCAAGGTTGTCCAGTTTTTAGAGAAATAGTTTATAGTGTATCTTGGGGCTATCGATTTTGAAATTTGTAACTAAGTTATGACATTCATAAGCATACATGACAGCAAAAATAACAAAACTTTTAAACATAGAATTCCACCTAGGATCAATGCACATCAACATACACGATTAAAGTTAGCATATTTTGCCTTAAAATCCAATGCTAGAACGTGTGACTGAATAGGGTGTTGATGTAGCTTTTAGTATAATAAAATTTGAATCTCCTTTCTTTCACGTTGCCTTTGTGCAAATGTGCCTAAAGGTATCCACACGAACGAGCTTGCTTGAAACGACAGTGTGTACTAGCACTTTGAATCTCTATTATAGTCTCATAAAATTTTCTCTCTTTTATTGTGACACTCACAAATTCGGCATTTCCCTAAAAAGACCTTATAAATTCGGAAGCGTTTATATAGAAGAATAGAAAACCCTAGTTTAAGTGTACTAGGTTCTTCTTACTTGTCCTACAAGCATATGAACTCCTTACTTGGTTAGGACTTCTAATCAACATGCACTAGCTTAATAAGACCTAGTCAACCTACATACATGTGCCGAATTTTAATGGGGTATTTTGATGTCATTGGGCTTCTAATTACATGATGCATTATCATTAAATAGATCACTCTCTTATATATACATGTATGGGCCGATTTTGTCACACATAAAATATGCCAAACCAAATATTTAACTTAATAAGAAGTAATTTATATTAAAAACTCATTACATTAATGGATAATATCGTATATTATATTTATGACAGATCATAAAATCCTAAATTATTAATGATTAATCAAATTAATCATCTTAATAATTTAATCACCAAAAGAGAAAATATTTATGAACCAATTCAATTCATTCTTATGTGTGACCCAATAGGCCCACCCGAAATTGGCAATGGGCCTTGTCCCAAAACTTGGGCCCAAAGTCCATAAGCGCTATCTAGTAATACATTATGACAACCCAAAATCAAGTTGCATCGGTGATCCGAGTTAACCTTTCACAGTTTGATATTAGTCATTTTGTCTCATGATATCTAGATTAAGCACAAGACATGATTACATTTCAACCTTATATAGCTTAATATGTTTCTTGATCCCAAGTAGATTGATATAACAAATGATATTGATAACCCCTTTATCAATTGATTTGAGTATGCATACATTTCATCAATCCTACTAATCAAGTGGCCTAGAGATATAACTCTTCATAAGAGGAACAAATTTGTCGCTTTCACTATCACTCATCTACAAGATTCATGACATATCTAACCATGGCCTTATTGTTATCCTGTTACGAATAACAATTGTCTAAGTTAAAATATTTAATTCCTCATGTAGGAGTCTATAGTGAGTTTCAGTTAGAGAACTCAAACATTACCACTGCATGAAAGTTACTTGTGATATTAATCCATGAAGTGTTTTCATAGCGAGTCAGTCCAATATATGTTTCCTAACACATATCTATGTTCTAAGTGATGTCTTCACATCCATAATTAGTAAAACATGATTTTCTACTAAGTAACATTCTAATCTTAATTCATTATCATTCCCATGAAAATAAACGATTAGGGACATTTAGAATAGTATTCCTTTTACCTTAGAGTTTTATTATCAAGTCAAACTTGATGACATAAGCAAGAATATACTATTCATGGAGGTTTTATCTTCATAAAACATATCATAATATTTCATAGATATTAAATGAAATGCCTCTTTATTAAATGGTAAATTGAATGACAATGTACATAAATGATTGGACTAGGGCACTAAAAACTAACATCGATCAAGTAAGAAGAGATTGGTTAATTCAGTGTGTCACCGTTAACTATAACTCTATCTATTTGAATGCTTAATATTGATTCTTAGAGTCTGTCATCAACCAATTGGATTGAATGGAGGAAATACCTTGGCAAGGCTTTTAATATTGTTGATTTCCATCATTTTTATTGATGCAATTTCATTGATGGTCTTCATTGTGAATTTTAATTTCTATTAAATTTACATTTTTGACTTCACTCATATTTTCATCAACTTTATTTTATTTAATTTTGTTGTTTTTCGGCTGGTAACGTTCGCCTACACCTACAGACTCAAGGCAAGTGCACCTATCAACTATAGTATGTGGACCTGAGTATCGAGTGTCACATCCCTCAGAGACTAAGATTGTTAGTTGCTCACCCTCACTCTATTATCTAAGAAAAAAATTAAGAAATTCGAGTGAATAAAATAAATAAAGTCAACATGAGAGCAAACACAACATAATGAAGAAAACAGAATCAACCAATGGGAAGACTTCACCTAGATGTTGAATCCCCTAGACCAAACTAAGTGACAAGATCTCGTTACTCAAATAGTTATTCACTAAATTGGACCGTGGAAATTCCTAGGATATGTTAACCCCTCTCTCGAGTTAGAAAATGTGTAACGCCTAGGTGGATTAACTGGAATCTCTTCCTAATTAAAACTCCTATCGTTGCTTTATCGTTGTGTGAATTTCACTATTAGGTTTGACCATAATCCGTAGGATTTATGTCCACCTATCTCTAGGTTTTCATGCAACTCCTCTTAATTATGAATGATCTATCACGAAGAAAATCTGTCGATTATTCATGCGTGAATCACTAATGGAATCGAAAGGCCAGCAACAATCAATTCAACAATTGAAAAATAGAAACCATCATTGAGTCTCAATCCCATAAATAAACTGAATGAATAACAAAAATCCAACAATCACATAGTCAATCTAGGGTTCATCACCTCTATATGCACAAAGTATTTAGCTCATACTTTTTGAGAAATAAACAACAAGATATAAAGAGAATCTAGATAGAAGAAGAACCCATGAAAAATCCTTCAATCCTTCATGTGATTCCTTTGATCTTGAATCGAATTGAGTTCTCCTTGAGTTCCCCTGTTCTCTGACCCTAAACGAAGTGTATTTTGATGTCTAATGTCCACTCCCCCAAATAGGTTTTTGAAACACGCTTAAATAACACGAATTAGGTATTATGGGCAAGACACAGCCTAAGACACGGTCGTGTCTTCCCTTGCCCAGACTGTGTCTTTAAGAAAATCACAAATCCGCGGAATTTAGCAAGATACAAACACGTGATTATGGCCGTGTCTTTGAGCATATGTTCATGTCTTTATTCACATGGTCGTGTCTTTCTCCGAAAGGTCCAAAACTAATCGTTCTTGCTCTGTTTGGACTGGTTCTTGCTCCGATTCTGTCAAAGCATTGTCAATCAACCTAGGAAACATAAATCAAAGCATAAAAGTACCAAAAATTATGATAAATGCACAATATATATTTAAAACAATATGGAATCAAACACCACAACATGTATAAATAAGCATTTATCAAACTACCCTATACTTAAGCTTTTGCTTGTCCTCAAGCAAAGAAAATAGTAAGATAAGGTGAACAAAACATTTTAACCAACCTCTCAATATGATGGCATGGGAATTCACATTATTCTCTAACAAAAATAAATTGGATAGTCAAGAATCTAGACTATGCATAGGGTAATAGTCGACTCAAATTGACACCCAAAACCACACACAAAGTCAAGTTCCACAACCAAATTGACCGATTTGATTTGAACATCCCTCTAACTTATTATTTCAGTTAGCATATGTGTCATTCAACACATCAACCAATAATTAAACTGAACTTTGCACACTTATATAGATTCAACCATCTCAGTGACTTGTATTGCTACAAACACAGTTAGTAAATTAAGAGTCCGACTTTGTGCTTATTTTTACAGTTATTTCGGTTTTTGCCACTCAATATGGTCTCTTTGACACAAAAAATGATCATTTGTGATTAGTGTTCCCAGTTACTAAGACAACCCCTCGTGGCAGTGCTTTGCATACCCATGTCTAAGACAGCGGAGTAAGTGTCAAACCCTGTCTACTTGTCTCAGTTTAGGTTCAAGCAGGTGAAGAGAAACCCTTTTTGCATTCATTTATTCAGTAAATAAGTATGCCCACATTCATTTAAAGTAACCAAGCCATTACAAAACAAGTCATAGAGGTGGAAAAGCCAAAGCGAAAAATTTGATTACAAGCTACAAACTAGTGTAGATTTAAAATGTACAATTCTAACCTCCCAATAACAGATGCATGTTAAAGATTCTCAACTATTCAAGAACTTGATCAAAAATTTTAAGCCCTCTACCCCACACTTAAACGGTGCATTGTCCCTAATGCACAAAATGAAACAAGCATTTGACAATAAAAGCAGTGAGGTGAAAAACAAAAAGAACAAGTTCTAGGACTTCCCTAAAAATGGATAGATCCTGATGACTGTTCACATGAATTCCATCCAAATGTTGTTGGGGCCTTGCAAAAGAACACAACCAAAAAAAAGTGAGAGATAAAACAAAACAAAGATACGAAATCATGTGCCCTTGAATCTAGCGTTTGATTACATAACAAAACATGAATCTGGTGTTTAAGTGTTAGAAAATGAGGAGAAAAAGTGATGGAAGCAATTGAGGGTGTTGTTATGAAGTTTGAAGATGAAAAGGATCAAATTAGGTGCAAAACGATTGAGAGACGACCAAAACACTCAAGACACGACCAAGAAACTCCAGGCCGTTTTTCGAAGCAATTTGGCCAAAACACTCAAGACACTGCCACACACGTGTTTCGGGCCATGTAACTCACTGTTTGGTCTAAAAATGTACCTCTTTCAATCTTGTAACTTCCCAAATATCTTACCTCGAGTTTGGACGTCCTAACATGACTCCATTTGCTCTAAAGGCATGTCTTAGCACCTACAAATGCCTTAATTCACACAACATTTGCATTTAACTCGATCACAACACAAAAACACCATTAAACATCAACCGACACTAGAACGATTAGGCACATCAAAACATAAAAACTAAGACCAGTGTTCAAAAATATGAAATGGAAAAATCAATGAAACGTTAAAATCTTGGGTTACCTCCCACGAAGTGTTACTTTAACATCATAAGCTAGATGTTGGTGGGTGAGACCTATCACGGTGGCTTGTATGCATTGTTCGAAGCATTCAAGCCAACTCCACACCTTAGCACATTGCATTGATTCACCTCTTTGCTTTTAATTCGCCATATGAGATAACAAATCTCCTTAGAGTCGGCTTTTTGGTGTAATGTCTCAAGCGTCTCTTTCGTTGCTTTATGCCTCTGAGTTTTCGGCCTCTTCTTATTGACTCTAGGCACCATTTTTTGAACCTTGGGAACATCAATTAACTCCCCATTATTAGATGTCTGCACCAAACTAGACAAACCAACATCTTTTGTAATAGAATGAAGGTTAGAATGGTGTTTAGCCTTAAAGTCTCTAATTTCAACACCGACTCTAATAGTTAACACTCGATCATGCATATCTACAATGGACCTAGAAGTTGCTAGAAATGGTCTTCCTATGATCAAAGGCGTTTCCAAATTACACATCATGTCCAGGATCATAAAATCAACAGGAAATGTCAAATCTCTTACCCCGACCAGAACATTCTATATAATACCTCTACGATTCACAACAGATCTATCAACTAATTGTACAGGCACCCTAGTCAGTGTGGGTTCTACTAAACCTAAATTTTCAAACAATTCATATGACATCACATTGACACTAGTGCCTAAGTCAGCTAATGCATCATTAATGTCTAAATTACCGATAGTAAGAAGGATAAAGAAACTCTCTGGGTCTTTCAGCTTCGTTGGTAGTTTAGGTGATGTCTGAGGTAGGTCGACATTCTCTTTCTTTTTTTTCAGACTCATCTAAAGGTAGTGTGGTTGGTTGGGTTTGGCGGATGTATTCTCAACATTACACGAGGATGCTTTCACATGGTCCTCATTAAAGAGTGTTGCAAGATAAGGAATTTGAGGCTTATATTCACGGAGCAACCTCTTCAGCTCTTCCTTATGCTCCTCCATTACATTATCATACTCTTGGCTAACAAAGTTGGCATGTGCCTGCTCCTTGGGATTTGTTTCGGTGTTGCTCGACAAGGAGCTCAGTTTCCTTTCAGATAGCAACTGGGCTATTTGCCCAATCTGATTCTCTAAGTTGTGGAGGAATGCCTTTTGATTCTGGATTGAGGTCCTCTAATTCACCAAAGTAGTCTCAATATGTGTAAACCTTTTTCCAGAAACTTTAATGTACTTGCTTATCAACTCCTCAAAGTTTGGTTTCACTGATTGATGTGGCTGCTGAAATCCAGGTGGTTGATTCAATCTCTGTAGATTTTGACCTCCCCAAGAAAAGTTTTGGTGATAACTCCACCCTGGATTATGAATGTTGTTGTAGGGGTTGTTCTGAGGATTGCTTCCATGAACCGTATAGCTCACATTTTCCATGAAATTCGGAGTCCATTGACCATCAGTCATCTCACTACACCCTACATGAGTTATTTGTTATGCTACGGAAAATCCATCAATCGTCTTGCTCAAAGCCTCAACCTGAATAGCTAAACCCGTTACTGCATCCACATCATATACCCTTACTGACTTATTTGGCCTAGAACGAGTGGTATTCCATTGATAATTGTTCATGGTCATTTCTTCAATCAACCCTTGAGCAGCTTCAAGTGTCTTGTTATTCAGTGTACTTCCTGTTGCAGCATTGATCATCTGTCTAGTTCCTTGGTTCAAACCATTGTACAAGATCTGAATCTGTAGCCATATCGGTAACCCATGATGTGGACATCTCCTCAATATCTCCATGAACCTCTCCCAATTGTCATATAGAGATTTTGACTCGATCGTGCATAAGAGGATATGTCATTCCTGAGCTTGGCAGTCTTCGCAGGTGGAAAGTACTTCATTAAGAATTTCTCTGTCATTTGATACCAAGTAATAATGGACCCCTCACTGCTTAGCTCTGGCTCTAAGTGAGAATGGAAATAATCTCAATTTGATTGCATCATTGGTGGCCCTATTAATCTTGAATGTGTCACATATCTCCGGAAAGTTGGCCAAATGAGCATTTGGGTCCTTTTCCTGCAACCCATCAAATTGCACAAACTATTGCACCATATGAATTTTATTGGGCTTAATCTCAAAATTGTTGGCTGCAACAGCTGGTCTCACAATGCTAGACTCGGTCCCTTGCAGATCCGCTCTCGCATAATCTAACATAGTTATAGGGTAAAATACTGTATTTTCTTGAAAAACCCTACCAGGAGGTTGTTCTATCAGGGCCTGATAATTATCTTCCATTGTTGCTTCCCTTTCCCTGTCTATCTCCTCTTTTCTTTGTTTGAATATGTTTGTAAGGTTCTGCAGTGTTGTTCGTTTGATCTCAGGGTCTGCTTCAACTAACCTAGAAGGATTGCCCTTAGTCATACACTAATAGCAACCTACAAACTGACAACACAAACAAACCTGAGCGTAATTCCAAAATGATAGTTTAAAGTTAAATAACAATGGAAAAGAAACGAAAACAAAACAATTAGAATGAAATAAATTAAGCAAAAAAAAAAGAAAATTAAATGGATAAATTAACAAAGATTCAGCTTTCCCAATATCCCAGTCCCCGACAACAGTGCCAAAAACTTGGTAATTTCAGCATACACCTATAGACTCAAGGTAAGTGCACCTATCAGCTATAGTATATGGACCTTAGTACTGACTGTCGTATCCCTCAGAGACTATGATTATTAGCTACTCACTTTCACTCTATTATCTAATCAAAAAATTAAGAGATTTTGAGCAGATAAAATAAATAAAGTCAACACGAGAGTAAACACAACACACTGAAGAAAACAGAATCAATCGATAGGAACACCGCAATTAGATGTTGAATCCCCCTAGACCAAACTAATTGACAAGATCTTGTTATTCAAAAATTTATTCAGTAAATTGGACGGTGGAAATGCCTATAATATGTTAACCTCTCTTTCGAGTTAGAAAAAGTCTAACACCTAGGTTGATTAATTGAAATCCCATCCTAATTAAAATCCATATCGTTGCTTTATCGTTATGTGAATTTCAATGTTAGGTTTGACCCTAATCCGTAGGATTTATGTCAACCTATCTCTAGATTTACATGTAACTCCTCTCAATTATGAATGATCTATCACACAGAAAATCTCTCAATTATTCATGGATGAATCAGTGATGGAATCAAAAAGCCAGCAACAATCAATTCAACAATT
>CAODLS011300648.1:0-10655 GCA_948243855.1 Flueggea neowawraea | reverse complement strand
CTTTGAGGCTCTAATGGCTATATTCTTTCAAGAGGCTATAAATAGATGCCCCATGTCAGAACATAAGTAAGAGAGATCTGTGCTAAAACTTGTTATTCACTTTATCTCTCTTCTCTACCTTTATAACCCATTTGAGCTATTCACTTGCAACATTAGTTCTGGGTTGGTTTTGTACCAATCAAAGTATTTGATTAAAGGTATATAGGTTTCCTTGTAGAGCCTTTGAAAAACAAGAGAGGTTGCTAGTGAGCCTAGGAAAAACTAGTGTTGGTTTTCTTGTTTTGTCCCTAAAACAAGGTGAATGGTTTTCTAGTATATCCCGTAAAAACTACGTATAACTGTTTGCCAGTTGATCCTGCAAAAACTAGTGGTTCAATTTTCTAGTTGATCCTACAAAAACTAGGGTAACGGTTTGCTAGTTGAGCCCGCAGAAACTAGTGATTCGGTTTTCTAGTTAATCTCGCAAAATCTAGGATAACTATTTTCTAGTTGATCTCGCAAAAACTAGGGTAACGATTTTCTAGTTGAGCCCGCAAAAACTAGGGATACGTTTTGCTTGTTGAGCCCATAAAAAAAATGTAACGGTTTTCTTTTTGATACCGTAAAAACAAGGTGCTACAGTTTGCTTGTATATCTTGCAAAAACAAGTTGTTGTAATTGGTTTCCCTCCACCCGCAAGTGAGTAGATAGTTGATTGAACTCTCTAGTGGATCTAAAGGAGTAGACGTAGGTCAAGAGGACCAAACCATTATAAATCTTGAGCTTTGATTTTCTTTGTTCCTTACTCTTATTTACTTTACCTTGCACTTGCTTTATCTTGTTTGTGAATTGGTGATTTATTGCTTCCGCACTTACTTTTTGATTTTGATTTAAAAAGAACTTTGTTATTTGCTTTAGTTTGCAAAATATTTTCAACAAATTTTTGAACTTGCTAAAAATCCAATTCACCACCCTCTTAGAGTGTCATTCCATTGCCTATTGGGACTCACACAGAGAGCCACTAGGATGTCGATGTAGTAGAGGCCGATCAAAGACTAGGCGAGTATGGCTGCCAATTTCAAGAGCTCCTTAAAACATTGGAGTGTAAAATGCAATCACACGCATTTATAATGCTCTAAGCTCTCCATTGGCACCCTTGCTGTTGATTTGCCTGCTGGCATAGTGAATGTGTCAGTTGGGCTGGATGGTGGCTCTCTTGATGGATTGCAAGTGCTACAATAGCATGCGCCTGAGGTTGAAATTTCACAATGTTAGCAAACCAACATGGCTTGTCTGTCGCATATTCAAGTTTCTCCGGTAAATTCAGATGGCGATATGATGACATTCTAATTTTTTGTAAAGATTTGGTGCAGAATCTTAATTGTATCAATAGGATTTTAACATAATACGCTGAGAGGTCCTGGGCGAAGTTGAGCATTCACTTTGGCATGCATATCTCGCCTCGCTGAAAAATTTCTTTGACAACTAGTGCTGGCATGAGATGTGGCTCTTCGCCTTTTCATTATCTTGGTGTGCCTCTTTTTGTTGGTGCCTCTAGAAGGAAGTGGTTGTAGCCGCTAGCAGATAAAACACTTTTTAAACTGGCTAAATGGAAAGGCAATACATTGTCTCAGGCTGGACAATTGGTTCTTATTCAATCAGTCATTACGAGCTCCCTACTACATTCTTTCTCGATCTACAAATGGTTGTCGACATTTCTTAAGTACTTGGAATGTCGCATCCACAACTTCTTGGGGTCGGGCTCGATTGATAAGAAGAAGCTGATTGTTCCATCTTGGCGACAATATTGTTTGCCCAATCAGGAAGGCGGGCTTGGCCTTTGTCAGCTTCGCACTATGAATGAGGCTTTGCTTGGAAAATTGTGTTGGCGTGCTATGACAACTAAAAGCATGTTTGGTACTTATTTTAAGGGTCGAGTTTTTATGCCTTCAAGTCAGCCAACTCTTGCCTATGTTTCTTCTTCCATTTGGAATGCCCTTAAATTGCTTTATTCTCAGCTTTATGGTGATGCCTTATGGTTGTTGGGTAAAGAGAGCACACAGAGTTTCTGGTATGGCAAATGGATTAGTCCGTCACTTATGCATCAGTTGAACTTGCGTGACAACTCTCTTCCTAAAATAGTCTCAGATTTCACTTGTAATGGAGAGTGGCTTATCCCATGGCAATTTCAAGTGGCTTTCCCTCGTGTGGCCGCAAACATTACTAGGGTAAAATACCTTCAAAATGGTGCTGCAGATTGTTGTGTGTGGAGGCAATCTATTGATGGCTCTGTCAGCTCTAAGATACTCTGTGAGTTTTGGCGTAACAAGGGTCCCTATTTAGCTTGGTGTAAGCTACTTTGGGCACATTTCATTCCTCCGTCTCATTCTTTATTATGCTGGAAAGCTCTCACAAGAAAGCTTGCCACTGAAGATGAATTGTGGAGTAAAGCGCACCAAGTAGTGTCTTTGTGTAGATTTTTTCGGGCAGCTTCTGAGTCTTATCAACACATTTTTTTGTCCTGTTAATTTGCTCAAGAGGTTTGGAGAGCCATCGGTGCAATTTTTGGTCATAAGTTTCAAAATGGAGATTCTCTGGAAAGTTTCCTGTCAATGGCTACTCGAGCTCCCTTCAGTCCACAACTTTTTGCTCTTTGGCATACTACACTTGTTTAAGTCATCTGGCTACTTTAGAGAACGAGGAATGCAACCATTTTTTAGGACAAGGTACCCAATACTTATCTTTTTTTTGTGGCAAATTTGGCATTGCATAATTGACTCTAATAGATTTAGAGTGGGACATATGTTCAATTCCTCTAAGGAAAGCCCCAAGATTATTTCTGTTCAATGGCATCACCCATTCTGGTTAGGTAAAGGTCAATACTGATAGGTCTTATTCATCTGAAATCGACTGTTCAGGGGCAAGTGGAGTGTTTTGTAACACTTTGGGTTTTGCTCTTGGTTGTTTTGCTTTTTCGACAAGAATGATTTTGGCTTTTGTTGCAGAGCTAAGGGTGGCCATCTATGCAATTAAGACAGCTAGGGAAAAGGGTTGGCATCAGATCTGGGTGGAGAGTGACTCAACCTATGTTGTGAGTTTCGTACGTTCTCGTTCGGATGTGGTTCCATGGGAATTGAAACTTGACTGGTCAGAATGCATGTATTATATGAGCTTTATGCATATTGTGGTCACTTATATTTCAAGAAGATAATCAATTGGCAGGCAAATTGGCTAACTATGGAAGGGAAACTACTCAGGAGCATTGGTGGACTTTTATCGCACCTTTTTGCTCAATTTTCCTCTGTGAGGACTAAGACAAAAGGAACATTTTTGTTTTGTTTATTAGCATTGCTATCTTGTAGCCTACGACCATTATTCATGTTACTACTTTTATCTTTAATAATACTCAGAGAATAGGAGCATGGCGAAGTTGCTAAGATGGTGCCAACCTAGTTGGAATGATCTGGCGTGGTCACTGATTCTTATTATTCTAGTATTTCATTCTAGCCTTTAATTTAAGAAAAATATTTGGTCTTTGGTTTGGATGGAAACTTGAACATCACCGTTTTTGTAACTCATTATAGATATAATGGGTTGATACAAATATGTATTATTTATGATTGAAACTCATCACAATCATATGAAGGAAACTATAGTTGCAAAAATATAAATTAAAATTAAAAAAAATTTAAAAAATACAAGGAAAATTTGTAAATTTTTACAATTTTCAATTTTAAATATAAAAAATTAGAATAATTAGTTATAGGTAAAAAAAACTACAAAAAATACACTATTAAAATCAGAAAAATATAAATCATCAATCCATATAAACTTATTGAGAAATTTGGTAGCTGAACCAGTGCACAAGTGCCCTCATACGCCAACGAGGGTCTAAGTCATGCATAACATGGGACATCACATGCCTTTCCTTCTTGTTGCGATGTGGCTAACATGTGGTCAGTTCATGTGTCACTAATGTGACATGGGGCAATCATCCATTTGTTCATTTATCGATGATGCGGCAGTTAGATGATTGTAGTAATGCCACATGGTAATCACATGAAAAATTATGCCACATTCTTCCATTTGATTGGACCATGTGTGTAATGTTCCGCTCGATTATTAGACGGGATTTTGATTAAATTCATGATTATTTGGAAAGATGTATGTTTGTTCGAGTAAATAAAATGTCACTTGAGTAATATGAACTTTGATAAATCGAGTAAAGGAGAGGATCACTCGAGTAAATGCCAATTTCTTATTTCTTTCGGAAGCCTAGCTCCCTTGAGTAAGAGTTCTGTCACTCAAAGTGAAATAATACTTGTATTACTCGAGCAAAAGGAGTCGTTGCTCGAGTAAACGAAGGTTTGATTTCATGCTAAAGAGTGACTTACTCAAGTAAGAATGTTGCTTTCTTGAGTAAGTAAGAATGTTGCTTTCTCGAGTAAGTCCTGTTTCTGGGCAAGCGGTGCATTCGATTAGTAGGTGAATAAATACAGGTTTTATCTGATTTTGTCGATCATTTTTAACCCATAATATGCCTTAAAAACCAAGAAACATTCCTTCTTCGTTCTCTTTGCCTCTTCATCAATTTCTTCAAGAATTCAAGGTAAAAATAACTTGTTTAATTTGGGTTTTTGAATCTATGTCATGTAAGAACCTCTAGAACTTGTTTTAAATGCTGGAAATTTGTTGTTGAAGGACAGGAAATAATTTTGAGATTCTGATTTTTACTGATATGAATGAAGTTAGGTTGGTTGATAATGAATTGAGGTTGGGGTAAGCAAGAACTTGAATAAGTAATGAATTTTTTTATATATTTGGGAAGTTGGAAGAGAGATTGTGTAATACCCCGTATTTTTGGATAATTATTTTAAATAAATTTGGGTTAAATTTGAATTTTTATTTCGGTGATTGATGGGTTAATTTTATGTTTGTGATGCTAATTGGGTGATTAATGAAGGTTAGGAGTGATTTTGAAGTGATTTATTAAGTGAAAAATTGTTAGAAATTGAAAAAGAAATCTAGAAAAAATATCGGATGACTTGTCGTTCTCTGTTGGTCTCAAAAATTGCACGTCGTTGACACTAGAAGGTGTTGTCGTTCGTGCGTGTTCAGTTATCGAACACATGTGTGCCTCAAGTCGTCGCCAAATGACGCGTCGTTTGATGCTGGGGGCACCGAACGCAGGCGCATTCATGCAAAGGAACTTAACAGCATGTCGTTACGCTGTCGTCCGCGCCTTCCGCCTGTCGTCCATGTGCGTGGTAGCTAAAACATGAGTGAAACGACGTCGTTTCACCTGGGTTCATTCTTTTTAAATCAAACCTGACTCCTCTCCTCTTCTCTTTGTTTTTTCTGAAAATTTTAACTCAAATCCGAACCAAATCATTTCCTCTTGCCCTCAGATCATTCCTCCTTCAAATTTGAGGTAAGTTCATAAATTATTTTTTGATTAATGCTCCATTTATGAGTTTTTTTGGTAGAAATTCGTGTAGACGAAAGAAGGGTATAAATGGAGCTAGGTTCAATTTTGTGTGGGTTTATGGCTTGATTTGAAGTTGTTTATCTTAGATATAAGTATGAGGAGCATGAGAGAACATGGATTTGGCTTGATTGGTGAGAAATTGATGATTATTTATTATGGGTATTTTTGGTCCGAAAATTCAATTAACGAAATAGATAGTTCTAGGATAAATTGATGAAAACCGAGGTTGGATTTGGACTCCTGGGATATTTTGAGTGGAACGGAACTATTGAAAATATTACGTCTCGCTCGATTCGATTTTTAGGTATTTTTCAAAAATAATTTTTTGTCGCGGGGACTTCTGTGTAAATTGTTGATTTTGAATCTCCACAACACCTTGTGAGTCGTTTTGAATCTCTGTTCCATCTTCAATGGCTATTTGTTGTTCTCTTATTTTCCCTAGGAGTACTTTACTCCCACTATTTCCTTTGGAAATAAATTGCTCTTCTAAAAAGATATCGCTTCGAGCAACAAACACTTTGTTCTCAGAATGATTATGGAAGTAGTATCTCTTTGTTTCCTTAATATGCATTTATCGGATTTAGGTGCTAAATTTTCTGAAACTTGTCTTTTCACAAAAGCTTCGCATCCCCAAATCTTAAGAAAAGACATCATGGGCTTCTTCCCATTCCATATCTCATATGGTGTCTTTTCAACCACTTTAGATGGAATTCGGTTAAGTATGAATGCAGCAGTGTCTAAGGCGTAACCCCAAAACGAGATTGGCAGATCCATTTGACTCATCATGGATCGAACCATATCTAATAGAGTTCGATTTCTCCTTTCAGACACGCCATTCCATTGGGATGTTCCGGGGGGAGTAAGTTGTGAGACAATCCCACACTCTTTAAGATGGTTATCAAACTCTTGGCTTAAGTACTCTCCACCACTATCAAATTGAAGTGCTTTGATGTTCTTGCCAAGTTGGTTTTGTCCTTCACTTTTGAATTCCTTGAACTTTTCAAAGGATTCAGATTTGTGTCTCATAAGATAGACAAATTCATACCTACTGAAATCATCAGTGAATGTAATGAACTACAAATAACCTCCTCTAGCACTTGTACTAAAAGTTCTGCATACATCAATATGCATTAGTCCTAATAGATCATTGACCCTTTCAATTTTGTGTGTAAAAGGACTTTTCGTCATTTTGCCTAGCAAGCAAGATTCGCATGTATCAAATGATTCAAAATCAAATGAGTCAAGTAATCCATCTTTATGGAGTTTTGAGATGCATTTGTCACTTGCATGGCCCAAACGACAATTCCAACATTAGGAAAGATTATTATTCTTAATAATAAAATGAAATCCATCATTGTCAAGAAACAAAAATGATGTTCTTACTCATAGTAGGAACATAATAACAATTCAACAATTGTAAAACAAGCCCACTAGGCAAAGTCAAACTATAAGTTCCTACAGCTAATGCAATAACTCTTGCTCCATTCACCACTCGTAGATCCACTTTGCCTTTCATCAACGGTCTACTGCTGCTCAACCACTGTATGTTAATGCAAATATGAGCTCCACATCCATTATGAAATACTTGTCATGACCCATTTCTGGACCATGAACGGCGTACGAGGTGGACTGTCTATGGGAGCCCAGCCCAACTCGCGCAAGTCTCAGAGCACACAGAACTCTACTCAATTATTCATTTTAATAGTTATTCAATATTAATTAACGTTCATAGTTCATACTAAAACTGAAACATTTCCAAATCCAAAATATAAAGAGTATATATATATACAATCATTCAAATTGTTTATACAATAAAAACCAAATGACGAAACCCAAACCCTCGGTGTGGAGCACCTAACCGACCATACCAACTGGTGCCCGATCAAAAGAGCTATCACTGCTAAACCAAAGACTTCACTGAATGCAGAAAGTTGAATTACTTGAAAATGTTAAGGGAGGGGGTGATAAAACTCAGTGAGCAATGACACTCCAGAATGTCTGTAGGACCTCATATAAACTGTTTTGAAAACATTTAGAAAACATTTACATGCAACATATACAAGTATATCCATATACACTCAATATACATAGTAGTATAGTTTGAAAATATTTTAGAAAACATTTCACAACCAAAGAAGACAACATGAAGTCAGATAAAATCTCTAATAGATAGAGGAATGGATAACACATGCAGCGTATTATACTAATTTGTAATATCCAGACTGTACGGAATTTCATACTTAAATATTTTATTATATAATCCAGAATTTTATACAGATCTGATGATCGCCGATCATACGCCTGTAGTGTATTGATACTGCGCTGGCCATACCAGATCTCTAACAGAGAATCAACAACCTCAAGAGTCTCAATGATACCCGACTAAGGAGGGTCGAACAACTAACAGCCTTAGGGACCCAAAACAGTACTTGGCACCATAAGGGTATCAAAGTTGTAACACACAAAAAAAACTAATCAGAGGGTATAGGCGCGAGCATTGCAGTCCCTAGGCTCCAGCAAAATATGCCTTGTCAGTCTACAATACAATATACTACAGGAGAATGAGAAATAATATAAACTTAACAGATTTATTATACTTCGTATAATATAATAGCATACAATAGCCACTATAACATATAGTATCAGACAGAGGCCTTTAGGCGCAGTATAATAGATAGTAATATCATATATATATAAGTGTGGACTGTGCCACCAAATCATACGCTTGTACTATATTGATACTGCGCTGGCCAGACCAGATCTCTAACAGAGAATCAACAACCTTAAGAGTCTCAATGATACCCAACTCAGGAGGGCCGAACAGCTGACATCCTTAGGGGCCTCAAACAATACCTGGCACCCTAAAGGTCTCAAAGTTGTAACACAAAGACAAAACTAATTAGAGGGCATACCCGTGAGCATTGTAGTCCTCAGGCTCCAGCAAAATATACACCGCCAGTCTACAGTACAATATACTACAAGAGAATGAGCAATAATATAGACTCAACAGATTTATTATACCTCATATAATATAATAGCAGAAAATAGCCACTATGGCATATAGTATCAGACAAAGGCCTTTAGGCGTAGTATAATAGATAGTAGTATCAGATATATATAAGTGTGGACTGTGCCACCAGAGTCATACAGAGATATGTGGGCATTTCCCATCAGAACAAAGAAGTCTCGTGTGTCTGTGCAATACACACGGGTCCACATTTAAGCCTTGGGAGTCAGGCTTAACAGGGAATTAGTATACCAAAAGCCACGTTGCCTTGTGGCTAGGTCTTCAGGGTCAGAGTCAGAGTAATATATATACATACTTATACATATATATATAATTATAGATACATATAATTGTATATACTTATACCCATATATATATATTAACAGAAACAGATAATACCTATTATATGCCATAATATGATATTTAAGTTATCAGACATAGTGCAAATATTTAACAGACAATCATGCAACATAGTTCATTTCCAGACAGTATATGTAATTATACTTACATATCAGAAGCAGATACTAAGTGTGGTTATTAATCACACATTTCAATTTATTATTAGCCAGACCATTATTAAACCAATTTCAGGCTTAAACTAAACACACCAAAAACATATAATTTTCAGAAGACACAACCTATGTGTCTGAAGTCAACATCGCACTCACCTGGACGCCGAGCCAATACTCCAAATCACAGTCCATTGGTGAATAGTTGGTCACGCACCACTGGTGGCTGGCTAGCCTCGCTGACCAGGACACGAAGCTGAGCAATTACAAATGCAGGATCAAAGATATGACAGTGGTACTGTGGCGGCACCAAAAATACATGCAATGCAAATGTAAACTCGGACCCTCGAAGTCACCGAAAATCCAGCCCGAGTGAGAATCCATCACCCTCGACCCTAAATATGTAAAATTACAGTTTGGTCTCCAACCAATATAAAATTATGTTTTTGTCCCTATGACCTCGAAAATTAATAATTAACCCCAAAATTTTAGAATTTAAAATTAAATCCTCCAAATAACTCAATTTATATATAAAACCTCAAATTTCTCAAAATTACAAAAATATCTAACATTTTTTCCAAAATTACAAATATAACACATTTTTCCAAAATTACAAATTTGACCATCCATGTAAAAGATCAGTCCTAGTCCCTCAATTATTTCAGAAAAATCATTAATTTACACTTTAGTCCTTGTGACACAAAAGTTTATTGAAAAATGCCACAAAACTCGATTCGGGCGGGACCCACTATTTTCGATAGTGCAAACCCACTCAAAATCATCCAATGAACCCAAATCTAACCTTGGTTTTCATCAAATCAACTTGGAACAACCCAAACCAAAATTATCATTTTCAGACCAAAATTACCCATAAAATAAATCATTAATTTCTCATCAATCAAGACAAAACTACATTCCTCTATGCTCCTCACACTTATATATAACATAAACAACTTCAAATCAAGCCAAACATCTAGCCAAAACCGAACCCTAACTCATTACAAACCCATTTTCGGCCAAACATGCTATTAAGCAAAAATGAGCATGAAAAGGAGCAAAAATTGAAAATGAAGGATGAAATTACCTCAAATCTCGTAGAGGAATGTCCTTAGAGCAAGAGGAATCAAGTTTCATCAGATTTGAGTGAGAAATGAGAGAGAAATGTTGTAAAAACGAAGGAGAGGTCAGGTTGGCTTAATAGAGAAACTTGCAGCATGAAACGACGTTGTTTCATTCAACACCCACTACCACACTTTTGAACGGCAAGCGAAAGGCCCAGATGACTGGGCTCGGGTCGCATCGTTCCCTCGCACGAACCCGTAGAGTTCCAGCGCAAACGACTCGCCGTTTGACGATGATTTGAAGCACACGAACGGACGACAAAAACACACGCGAGAACAACAGGTTTCTAACTGCAAACGACACGCAGTTTGGCCACCAACGATAGACAACTGGTCGTCCGGTCCTTGATTTCCATATTTTTCATTTCAATTTCCATCAATTTTCACTTACCTATAACATTTGCAAATCACTCCTAACCTTCATTAATCACCCAATTAACATCAAAAACATAAAATTAAGTCTTCAATCACCAAAAATAAAATTTTAAAATTTTACCAAATTTATTTAAAATAATTATCCAAAAATAATTATTCCAAAAATAATTATCCAA
>CAODLS011300642.1:0-11279 GCA_948243855.1 Flueggea neowawraea | reverse complement strand
TACGTACGTATCCCTTTTCTCTCGTGCTTCTATCCATAACAACCCGTATTAAAGAAAATTGCATTTAATTAATAGTGACTATATGAATTTAATTCATCTTAATTAATTAATAAATTCATAGAGAATAAAAGCACATTTAATGTGTCCAATGAATATTAATTAAATTAACTATATAAAAAATTATTTAAAAATTATACATTATTACAAAATTCAAAAAATCAATGAATAAATTTTAGAGATTGTCTCTTCAACTTTTTATTTGTCCGAAATACTATAATATATATGATTTCCAAAGGGAAGAAACACTATCCACGCATTAACTTCAGAAACTGCCACCATGAAGTTCAATGATAGGGCTCATTCCAGTATTCATAAACACTACCAATGCAATAAAGGTAAAAAATTCCCAATGTCGTTAGCTAAAATCAAAAAAACTACTAGGGGGCCAAAAATGGATCACTGGCGCTTTCCTTCAAACCTCCTGAGGATAAAGTTTTGTGCATTACACTGAGACCTCACTGTTCAATTCTACACCTCACTCATTTGTTGATTCTGAGGCTATTCATAAAACTTAGAGGAGACACAATAAAAAAATAAATTATTCAAAAAAAGGGAAATTATGGGAAACGAAGTCACGAAGCAAAAGATTGTTAGATTTATAATTTATTAAGAGAGGAATTTAAACAGATCTTTGGATTTATAAATTGGCAACTTGCCAATGTATCACATAAAAAATATGGTCAGAAACTTCATAAAAAAAAAAGAATTACAAGTGAGTGCAATCCTAGTCCAAGTTAAGGTGGGTTATCTTCTCCGAAGAAGCAATGAAATTAGTGGCCTTCAGTGGCGCACTGATATCAAATTCATCCAAAAAGCAGCAATACTGTAACTGCACTTCGACAAATTTGGGTATCTTCTGTTATAAATAGAGCTTCTTTGGCACCACTATATGTAACCAAAGAGCTCTTATGATCAGTGAAAAACATGAAAGCTCCACTTAGCACATTCTTTGTATTCGCTCTGCCATTGGTTAGAGAAATAGCTGGAGCTCCTGGGGCTTCAAAGGATGACATTGGTGTTTATATTGTTTACATGGGTTCTCCAGTGTCAGCAAATGGTTCCTTAAAGAATGACCCCACTCAGATTCTGCGCTGTCATTAAACGGTAAGCTACTAGGCTGTTACAATAACAATAGGACATTTTTTTTTTCAACTGCAAGTTAAGAATATATGATTGATACGAATCCTGGTAAAAGCTTCTGCATTGGAAAAAAGGTATTCAAGAATTTGATCGTAACATCAAAGTAGTCCTACTCAGACGCCAAACTAGTATCAGAGTTGTTTTAACACAGGCAAGCTTATATTGACTGTGATCTTGTCAGGAGAAGGGATGCCCTGATACACTATTATAAACATGAAATCTCAGGATTTGCAGCTCGAATATCAGCAGAGGAAGCAAAATCAATTGCTCGACTACAAGGAGTTGTATCTGTCTTTCCTGATCGTTTCTGGCAGCTCCATAAGACACGTTCCTGGGATTTTTTGCAACATACTGACGTTGTTATTAACTCTAATGCCAAGTCTGACTCTAGCTCAACCTCCCAGGCATCTGACACAATCATTGGAATTTTTGATACAGGTAAACTTTTTGTCCTATCAAAATATATTGAGATTGTTCAAATTACTAGAGCATTAAGCAGCGTGTGTTACACTGAAACCAGGTATTTGGCCTGAGTCAGAAAGTTTTAGTGACAAAGACATGGGACCTATTCCTTCACGTTGGAAGGGGACCTGCATGGTAGGGCGACACTTCAACTCCTCCAATTGCAACAGGTAATTTCTTTGCCCCTGGGAGACTGAAATTTGAATGTAACACATTCACAGAATCTATTATTTCGTTATTTCTATCAACAGAAAAATAATTGGAGCAAGATTTTACAATGATCCTGATGATGACAATGGAGACTACAGCACGGCCAAGGACGCACATGGGCATCGTACTCATGTGGCTTCAACCGTGGCTGGAATGGCAGTTTCAGGTGCTTCATACTATGGCGTAGCTTCCGGAACTGCAAGAGGGGGATCCCCTGGTTCAAGGATTGCAGTTTATAGAGCATGTACACCAAAGGGTTGTCGCAATTCGGCTATACTAGCAGCATTTGATGACGCGATTGCAGATGGCATTGAAGTGATTTCAGTATCAATTGGATCATCATCAGGCTTCAAGATTGATCTTAAGGAGGATCCTATCACCATCGGATCATTCCATGCTGTTGAGAATGGTATCACCGTGGTTTATTCTGCTGGGAACGAAAGGCCTGATTCGGGAATAGTAGTGAATATTGCACCCTGGATTTTGACAGTTGCTGCCACTACCATCGACAGGAGCTTTGAGTCAGATGTGGTGCTGGGAGGAAACAAAGTGATCAAGGTAATGAATCTACACGACTCACATAAATAAACTCCTCTTCTAAATTGTAAAATCATGAGTTCTGTTATTTCACTTCAGGGTGAAAGCATAAATTTCGCCCAATTGTCAAAATCTCCTGTGTGTCCTTTGACATATGGGAAGTTAGCCAAGACGAAAGACCGAAGCGAAAGTGACGAAAGGTACATATGTCTACGATGCACATTCAAACGTATTTCTACAAATTGTAGATATTTCAGGTATTTATGTTCATTTATGGAGCTGAGATTTATTCCAGAAACTGCTTTTCACATTCGATGGAGGCGGGTCTGATCAAAGGAAAGATTGTTCTCTGTGAATCCACCGACTATCCATACTTATGGGCTTATAAACTCGACGCAGTACAGGAGCTGGGAGGTATCGGCGTAATCGTGGTTATTGACAAGATAAGGTTAACTGCCGGAATATCAAGACTTTCCTGTGACTGTGATCAGTTCAAAGGATGTAGCCAAAATTATTTCCTACATAAACTCGACCAAGTAAGAAAGACATTATAATCTCAAAACAAAGTTATTCATCGGTTGTTTAATTTGTAAATACGTAGTCCTTAAGATAGTTTTGCAGACAAAACTTTCAAAAGTTGTGCAGGAACCCAGTCGCAACATTCTTACCTAACAACGACAAACTATAAGCCTGCACCGACAGTAGCGTATTTCTCCTCTAGAGGACCATCCAATCTTGCAACGAACATCCTCAAGGTAAAGCCTTTTATTTCTCTTTGATTCCTTAAAACAAACCAATCATTAAGAAGTTCTGTTGTTGAATTTGCAGCTTGATATCGCAGCACCAGGCGTTAACATACTTGCAGCAGGGCTTGGCAATGACACTGATCAGGCTTTTAAAGGTAAACCACCGCCGTCATACACCTTGCTCTCAGGAACTTCCATGGCATGTGCACATGTTTCTGCTGTGGCTGCGATGGTGAAATCCCGGTATCCTGCATTCAACCCTTCTGCAATTAAATCAGCAATACAGGTCAGCGTCTCAACATATTGATTTTACTTCACCGCTCCAACTCCAAAAAAGTGAGACCTCTCTTTAATGATTCTGATTTGCAGCATCCACAACAAACAATATGAAGGGTAGGATTACTACAGATTCGGAGCGGACTACTGCGACCAGGGCTAGTTTATGAGACTACTACAATTGACCACTTGCAGTTTCTTTGTTACCATGGCTATAACATAACCATAATCAAATCCATCTCAAAGATGGTTCCAAACAGATTTGCATGCCCCAAGAAATCAAGCATTGATCTTGTATCCAATATCAACTACCCATCCATTGCAGTATCCAATGTCACTGTGAATCAAAGCAAGAACGTTGGCAGAACTGTTACCAACGTTGGAGGAGATGGTGATACGGTATACAAAGCATCCATAGAGATAGATGGTGAATGGGTGTATATCCAAACGAGTTGCATTTTACTAAGAATGGAGAGAAACAGACCTACCAAGTCACTTTCGTGGCAGAGAAGCCTGTGAAGCGAGATGTATTTGGGTCGATTACATGGTCTAACTGGAAATTCAAAGTCAGAAGTCCTTTTGTCGTCAGTAGCAGCTAGCAAATAGAAACTCTATGAAAAAAATGATCCACAAGAAATTATCCCATCTTATGTGTACGATTCACCATATTATGGTCAGTAATCTTGTCAGGAAATCAGACGATAGAAGTAAATGTGAAATAACAAAGAGCAATCACACAAAAATACAAGATTTAAGTGATTCGATCAATCCGATCTACGTCTAAGGGCAGAGCACAAGTAATTCTACTATTCAGAATAAAAAACAAGCACAACGACTTACAGCGGCGTTCAAAAACTTACCCAAGACGTTTCCAAGCCCCCCTTATATAGTTAACAAGTAATACAAGTCAAAACAAATTAGAAAAACCCTAATTGAAACCCCAAATACCGTCAGCATTTGTTACACGGTTAGTGAAGTAAAGACACAGACAAAGCTCCTCGAGACACGGTCATTCCTTATTGTCCGTGTAGTCCAAAAACTCGACAAACCAAGACACAGACAAAGACACGGCCATGGCCAAGGCCGTGTCTGTCCAGTTATTGTTTCTTTTTGCTCCAGTGCATCACATGACCAATCCCACGACCGTGTAGCTCCTCGTGTCCGTCCAGCAACTCTTTTCCCTTCACAAATCCGTCCTTCTTTGGCTTGTATCAATTCCTATACGGCTTTGACTTCAATCTTGATCAAGAAAATCACTTCAACATTAACAATTCTCCACCTTGAAGTGAATTTCCTTTTCTCATTCAACTCTGAATCCCGAATTATTCATCTGTCACACCACCCCGAAGGGTCTTAAGTCCTGCAACAACGAACTAAGTCTAACCCGAACTTGTCATCACTAGCTAGCTTTCCATCTACTAGTAACAACACAACACTCCACATATTTCCTGTGTCTTCCAGTGACTGCTTTTGAAAATCACCAACACAATTACCATGCACTGGTTCATTTGTTGTTAGCCCCCGTGAATCAACCTGATCAATCTTTGCCTGTTTCGAAGTCTTGATCACAAACTCCATCCGTTTTTCAGCATAACTCACAACAGTCATTAAATCATTAGCAACATCCGAATTGCCAATCAAGGTGTAAATGTCATTCTGCAATTTACCCTTCATCACTAACGAAGAACCTTTGCACACCCGAATTCCTCCACCTCTTCCAGAGAAAACATAACTATGTTTAGCCAAAGCACCAATAGAAATCAAGTTTCTTCACAACCCAGGGACATACCAAGCATCAGTTTTCTGACCTTCTCGTCATGTATCCTGATCTGCAAAGACACACTACCTTCAACACTCAACCTGTCACCATCTCCCAATTGCACATTGCATTTTCATTCTTTAAAATAATCAAACAGTTTTCTGGAAGAAGTCATGTGATAAGTTGCATCAGTGTCAATAACCCAGCAATTTTCAGATCTACAAGTAGAAACAGTCAACACTTCACTATTCTTCCCTTCATCAGAATTATCCTGAAATCCCACAGAATTATTCTGAACTATTGTTGCCCTTGACCTCTCATCGTTTCCCCTATGTGGACAATTCTTTTTCATGTGCCCCATCTCCTTACAGTGATAACACCTCAAACCATGATTCTTTCCCATTCTATTGCCCTTACTCACGGTTAACCCGGACTCCACTCTGTCTCCACCCAAACTAGAAGTTAACCTCTTCAGTTCTTTAGACAACAAAACATCATTCACATCATTAACAGAAATTTCATCTCTACCATACATGATATTATTAACAAAACTCTCATATGATTCAGGTAATGAATATAACAGAAACGTAGCTTGATCCTCATCATCAATATTAACACCAACACCTTTCAAATCTAATACAATCCTATTAAATTTATCAAGATGTTCTTTTACCTGCATGCCTTCTGACATCTTCAAGGTATGCAACAGCCTTTTTTGATAAAGCTGAGATCTCTTTTGATACTTACTCTCAAGTTTTTTCCGCAAGCCTACTGCAGTAGTTTCATCAGCTACCTCCCTCAAGACTTCATCCGCCAGACTCAATAGAATTGCACTATGCGCTCTCTTCACATCCTCTACTTTCTGCACCTCTGTCAGTTATACCGGTAATTTCTCTTCACCTTCAATCGCCTCCTCACATTTCTGCTGAACCAGAATCACCTTCATCTTCAGCTTCCACAGCGTGAAATCATTCGATCCATTGAATTTCTCAATATCGAATTTATATGAAGACATCTTCTTTCTGCAGAACGAACCTAGGAGTTTCTGAACAAACAATTGTGGCTCTGATACCACTTGTTAGGAAATCAGGAGATAGAAGTAAATACGGAATAACAAAGAGCAATCACACAAGAATACAAGATTTACGTGGTTCGATCAATCCGATCTACGTCCACGGGCAGAGCACAATTAATTATACTATTCAGAGTCAAAAACAAGCACAACGACTTACAACGGCGTTCAAAAACTTACCCAAGACGTTCTCAAGCCCCCTTTATATAGTTAACAAGTAATACAAGTCAAAACCAATTAGGAAAACCCTAATTGAAACCCCAAATCCTGTCAGAATTTGTTACACGGTTAGTGAAGTAAAGACACGAACAAAGCTCCTCGAGACATGACCATTCCTTCTTGTGCGTGTAGTTCAAAAACCCGACAAGCCAAGACACAGGCAAAGACACGGCCGTGGCCAAGGTCGTGTCTACCTAGTTCTTGTTTCTTTCTGCTCTAGTGCATCACACAGTCAATCCCACGACCGTATAGCTCCCCGTGTCCGTCCAACAACTCTTTTCCCTTCACAAATCCGTCCTTCTTTAACTTGTATAACTTCCTATAAGGCTTTGACTTCAATCTTGATCAAGAAAATCACTTCAACATTAACAAATCTAAAACAAAATTCTTTGGCAAGAGTTTCACATTATCACATCATCCCTTTTGTGTTCCCAGTTGCAACCAGCTTATAATTTTAAAACTTGATTCAACAACAATTTTTAGATTAAATTCATTTCAATTTTGTTTTAAAACACCCATAGTATTACCAATTATTTTATTTTTTTTGATATTTCAAAATTTTAAAAAAAATATTGCAAACTGTCAATACTGAATTATGGCCCTTTTTTATTCTTGATTATGCAATAAGCCAACGCCTCTAATTAATAGGGTGAAAACATAAAAGTCGTTCGAGTAGTTGATCCATGCTGTCACCTCCTTGATTCAATAAACACAATCCTTTGTTTTTTTTTTTCTTCTGCCTTTTTTTTTTTCTTCTAGTAGATCAAAAGGTTATGCATATCTTAATTCTAATTACTATAGCCTTCCATTTGTTATTATAGAGAAATTCATAACTAGTCAATCTATCTTTCAGTTTTGGTTTGGACCAACATTCATTGGATGATTGAGAACCTGCAGTTACGAACGTTGTGTGATTAATGATTATAACGTTGGAGCAGTATTACAAGTATAATTCAATCACTTGTAACATATCATTATTTCACCATAAAACCACGAAAGTACGTGGGAAATTTACAGAGGCAAGTATCAAATCAACATTATGGAGACTCTTATTGTGAAGAAGTCATTTTCTTTTCTAGTTTCATTATTTCTGCTGCCATTGTTTGCTTTTCTTCAATTTTATACATCGGAAGCCGCTAATGGAACAATTCCCAGAGTCATAGCATTTGGAGATTCAATTCTCGACACAGGCAACAGTAACAATCTTCCAACATTCTCGAAATGAAATTTCCCTCCTTATGGGACGGATTTCCCTGGTAAAGTAGCAACGGGAAGATTTGGCAATGGAAAAGTATTCTCCGACTTAATTGGTACTTGCCTAATGTCTGCAATTATTGCAAATATAAGCAATTTTAAGTTAGGAATCAATGTTTTTCGAGAACATAATATTTTTTATTTGTTTCCAGCCGAGGGATTGGGAGTAAAAAGCATTTTGCCGGCATATCTTCACCCAAACCTGCAAGATAGTGATCTTGCCACAGGTGTTTGTTTTGCTTCAGGGGGCTCGGGTCTTGATCCTGGAACAGCTAACATACAGGTTTAAAATTTTTAGTATTCCGATTACTGTACGAATGAGTCTCCAACATGAACTCTGCCTGATATATTTCTTTTCTTTGATTTGGACATCAGTCTGTTATAACAATAACACAGCAATTGAATAACTTCAAAGAGTACATGTCAAAGCTCACTAGCGCTGTTGGAGATGCAAAAGCAAAAGAAATCATATCCAAAGCCCTTTTTCTTATTTCCTCTGGCAATAATGACATTGCAATTAGCTACTATGGTCTTCTCCTGAAGGGAGGATTAGATATCAACACGTACACTTCTCAACTAGTAGCCAGCGCTTCAGATTTTGTCAAGGTACACCATTTTCTCTCGTGTAGAGCTTAAACTAAATTAAGCAATTCATGTTGTTCAGCAATTTATGAATGATTGTTCCCTCCTGAAGAACCTGTAAGAATTGGGGGCTCGGAAAATCGCGTTCATGGGGACACTACCATTGGGATGCTTACCAGCCGCAAGGGCTACGGCAGTAGGTCTATTGAGAGCACGTGGAGAATTTGTGAACCAAGGTGCACAAATGTTCGATTCCAAGCTTTCGGATGAGCTAAAATCCCTCCACACCACCCTTGCAGGTGCCAAGACATTTTATGTTGATGTCTATAGTCCTCTGAATGATTTGATCCAAAATCCACAATCTTCAGGTAATTATCAGGAAACGATTTCACTGGTGTTACCATTTAAACAATAGTTGGAATTGAATTAACAATTTTGTCTAAACAAAATGGTTGGTTGATGATTTCAGGATTTGACGTTGTTGATTTGGGATGTTGTGGAACCGAATGGTACGGTCGGGGTTGGCGCTGTGCACCATGCTCAGTCCAATGTGTCCAGATACATCTGCGTACGTATTTTGGGACCCCGCACAACCTAGTGAAAGAGCATATAGAATCATTATCTATCAGATCCTACAAAAGGATGCAAATAATTTTTCCTGAAACAACCACTCAACCCGATGGCTTATTATTTCTCATCTCACTCCACATTTTGTTATAGCTACTCTCTCCATTCTTTTTAGTCACCCCTTTGTTTTTACTATGATTCCATCGAATTAATACTATAGAAGAAATCAAGAAAAGAATTGTTTTCATAAATATTTTAGCTCAGCCACACATGTTTGGTGTATGCAGCTAAAGGCCAAAGCATGTCTGATCCATTAACTTGATAATTTCTTTTTTACTTAAGTGATCTAATAATTGTAATATCAAAAAATAAAATTGTCTCAATTGATATTTCTTTTCATTTTTATTTTTTGGTAATTGAAATTTCTTTTCTTCTAATGACATCTCTCCGAACTCATTCTGAGTGACGAAACTGCTTAAAAATTAAATGGAAAACACCTTTCAACCAAATAATCCTGACAAAATACGGAAAACGGGGTAAACAAAAAAAATCGTAGCTCAACTGTGAGCATCCAAACCGAACCGGGTAAAATTTTTTCATACGTTCAGTTCGGTTTCTAGAAACCGATTGAAACCAAACCCAATTGAAATTTCAGCAAACTTTGCCGTTTTTTTCTCCTAAATTCCAGTTCCTCGCCCAAAGAAAGCTTCCTCAGTCTCACCCACTCGCACACACCCTAAGCAGAGAAGGAAGAGACAAGGTGTGGGCAAAAGCGGAGGTGGAGGATAAGCATAGAAGGAGGCGAGGAGGAGGGAGGAGGCGAAGTATGTGTGAGAATTGAGAAAGGGTTTGTTTTGGGAAATTAGGGATTAGAAAATCTTGGATCGGCTCTTTTCGATTTATATTGATTTATTTGGTTCGATTCGGTTATTTTAAAAATTCGGTCCGTTTTAGTTTTACTGGATGATCAACCCTTATGAACTGGAGTACTGTTAGTCTGCCACTGGTGGAGGAACAAAACTATCCTGGAGGTGTGTAGTGGAAGTTACAGTACTTACCCTTTGGCTGTACCCAATTGCGGCATAATCAAATCTTTGCCGCTCCCGCTTTTAGGGAAAATCTCCAACTCTCGTCCTCTCTAGGGTTTCTAAACGTGGAGCTTTAGGAGATGGACCCTGCAACTTCCATGGTTGACAAAATCAAAGATGTCGCCAAATCAAGTCGAGATTTCTTCGACAACTTTCTTCACCGCCGCGACAATTCTAAAAGCCGCAATCCGGTACTTGCATTTTCTCTCGCTTTCATTTCCTCAATGCGACAGTCATTTGCATTTTTCTCGATGAATAAAATATGTAATACTCAATTTGATACGGTCACTTGTGATGCAATCGAGACTTGTTTTGGTAGTGCATTTACTTTTCAGTGCTTTTGATTAAATTCTTAATTCAAAAGGTTTGCGTTTTTGTCGAGCTAGGTTCGCACTTTCCTTTGATTGTATGTGATCGAATTGGTTGACTTAAGTCCTGTTATTACTGCGGGAAACAACTTAATTGTGTTTTGGATGGCTGATTATAAAGTTTTGGACAGAAGATTGATCGTTTTTGCCTCCTTGAAATTGCATTATTGCGTTGACAAATTTTCTGATTCTATAGATAATGACACGCTGTATGATGGAGCTTTATAACTCTTCCAATTGTGTTGTTTTCAGATCCAGATCCTGAAGCGCTTGCAACGAGAATCGTTTTCAGATCTTATGAAACTTAGAGACAGGCAAGACAAGGTTGAGCTAGTGCTTTCGTTGTATAAAACATCTGGTGGAGGTCCATTTCAAGATGCTGTTACTAGAGTTCGGGGAGAAGTTGATGCTATTGGAGCCGTGGTAATGTTGGCTGACATGGATCAGCAGCACTATGATGCTGTAGGAAGAGCAGGAATCAAATCTGGGATAAGTTCAAGGCTTAGGTTTGAAACAACTATACGGGAGAAGGATGCTCTTGTAGCTGAGCTTGTAGCTGGTAACAAAGGAACAGAATGTAGTAATAATGTGTCCGGAGGTGCACTTTCTCTATCAAAAGTACTTTATATGGCTAATCTTAGCGATTGGTTTTCTGCATTTGCCATCCCAGTTGGTGCACAGTTCAGAGATTTAGGACTGTCCGTGAATTCATTCAGTGAGGTATTATCTGATTCTCTTTTGTTTCATTTATTTCTCATTATTTTCCGGCATCTAGCTTCTGTTATTGGAGTTGATTTGTACTTATTGAACAAATATGGATATTAACCACACTTGATTGCATTATAGACTATATATATGTATATACAAAGCAAATGTGTATATTTGCCCCATTTCGAGAGTCTAATTCAGTTAAATGCTGCAACTTCGGCGAAGCTTCGT